>VDFB02145735.1:0-71074 GCA_007258455.2 Sequoia sempervirens | reverse complement strand
AAAACCAATATTTGTGAGAGATGGAAAAAGAAGTGCAATTTGATTCCAAATTTTTTGAATAAACTATTTTTAGAATCTACAAAAAAAATGTGACAAGACTCTAGTTTGCATCATATTCAAATTCCTCACGGTTTAATCGCTATAGGTGCTCGAATGTGAAGATTTAGTTAAAAAAGAATAATCAGTGTCCAGTTTGGCCAAAAATTGTAAACCACTATTGTGGGATCACCCAATATTCAAATCATGAAAATCCATACACATCCTAATACGAGTGTCATGTTTTGCAACTGTGAAAATGTTTGAGATCCAAGGAGAATAATCTATAAGTCTTATGAAACCAGCCTCAAGGAGTTCTTTTATTTCTCCTTTAATAAGCAAGGCTATCTTAAGACTCATCTTTCATATCTTTTGTTTAACCATCTTAGCATTTTCAGCAAGGACTATGTTGTGTGTCACTATCTTAGCAAATTGATACATGGCATAACTGAATATCTCCAAGAAAAATGTTTAGGAAATTCATGGAGTAATAGTGTGTGATCCTCTTGTTCTTCATCATCAAGGAACTTTCCTATCTTGATTAATTTGTTCTTATCATTGATGTCCATTGGTGTGTCAATTGTATCTCCTAGAGGAAGTGCACTTGGATTTGGAAATTCAAGGTTGTATTCTTCTTTACTCATATCTGTCTCATTACTTTCATCTTCTACATTTTTTTGCTTGGTGCTAATCATAGCGCATGTAACCTTTTTCTTCTGAGGGGTAGTGGATGATTCGTAATAAACTCTTAGAATTTGCTTCAAGGGTTCATCATCCTCAAAGTATTCCCATGATGGTTCAAAATCCATATCAAGCAATTCAAGATGTTTCAAAGTGAGATTGATTTTTGGTTTACACATGATGGTGTTGATGTTTAACGATGGTTTCTTTGTTGTTTGCATAATCTTAGAAGGGAAATATCCTGAATTTGTTTTTGTCTGTTGTGTGTTAGGCTCTATAGGAACATAGATTCCTTGTTCTTTCTTTCCACATCCTTTTCCACTATAACCCAATTGTTTCACAAGTTCAAATCCTCTCCCATAAATTCTTTCCATCTCTTTCGGGTTTGGTGGTTGTTGGTAGTCTATCTCATCAATGTTTGTTGTATAGCTTGTATCATCTTCAAGAGTGGATGAGGTATCTATGCTTGTGCATTTTCTTCCAAGTTTTGATTTGACATGACCATTGGATTCTTTTGTTTCTCATCTTCTTTTCTTGTGATTATGTATTCTCCTATAAACAAGGGTGTAAACTCCAAGGAACCCCAATCATCGTTTAGTAGTTTTGATTTCTTTCTTTTTTTCTTCTTTTATAGGTTTTATGTTGGATGATTGAATCGATGTGCTTAGAGGACTTTTCATTCCTTTTTCAACATGCAAGAAACTTTTAGGCTCGATGTCTATTTCAACTTGTTATACCTTGTTGTTATACACATATTTCTTGATACAATGAAGAGTTGGAGGCAACACATGCATCTCATCATTGCATGGTCTTCCCAAAAGAAGATTGTATAAAAGTTCATAAGGCATAACATGAATAGGAGTTTGTAAGGTGGCCTTTCTAACTATAATAGGTAGAGTAATCACACCGAGCAATTTCTTTCCTACATTATCAAATCCTTAATCAATAAGAAATTATGTTCATTTTTTTTATTTTTCCATGTGTAATCTATCTAAAATCTTCACACTGCACACATGAAGGGTACACAATTGTCAACAAGGGTCCTCTCTGTGCCTATTCTATTGAATTTGGCTATTATCATGAAGGCATCATGTTGGTGAAAGTTAATGTCTAAATTCATAGTATTTATTCCTTGTATGAGAGTTGCCACATCATTTGCATTTATATTAGGAGGGATCACAACTTTCTGTAAGGTTGTTTGAGGCATAGTGTGATAGTTAGGTGAATTATGAATGAGATCCCATAGAGGTATCTTTGTAGGAATATTCTTTAGTTGTTCAAAAAGATCATACTCCGTCCCACTATTTGGAGGTAAATGAGGAGCACTAGGAAATATGTTATTAGACAAAGGTAAGGTTTTTGGAGTTGGTTGTTGTGGTTGCAAATTATTTCTAGTGTTATATGTATGAGCAAAGGTATTATGACTTGATTTCTACAAAGAATTACTCTTAGGTGGGTAAAGGATAAGTTCGGGTTTGGTTTGAGTTTGAGGTTTATGTGGAGGTGGGTAAAGGATGAGTTGAGGTTGAATTGCATTAATGTCTCTTATTTCATGGTTTGTCATAACAAGCCTAAGTGAATGCACTTTGTGAGATGAAATCCTCAAGGGCTTCATCTAACATGTCAAATTCATCACTACTAAGAGGATTGAGGGTTAGGTTAACTTGGAAAGAGAGATTTGACATAGTCAAATAACTATACTTTCTCCTTGAAGTGGCTTAGGTGTTTTGGTCTCATTTTTGGTGTTGTTTTCTAATCTATGTCTAATGTAGTCTAATATAAATGTTGAAAATGGAAAATGAAAAAAATCTAATTCTATCCACAATTGCAATGAATGTAAATGATGTTATTTCTAACGATTTCAAAGAAACAAAAAGCAAGCAACATAAAATAGAAAAGAAACAACAACAACAAAAAGCTTAAAAACAACAATTTTAACTCTATAAAATGCAGTTCAGAATTTGGACTGGGTTTGATTTTCCCAAGGTGGTGAATAAGTCCCAATAGGGTTTTTTTCAAAATTTTCTAATTTTTTTTTTAAATAATTTATGTTTTCTATGTTGTATGATCTAAATCTAAGATGTAAATGCAGATTTTGAATGATTTTCAATAAAATTAAGATACAAAAATGCAAGCTAAACGCACTTTTACTAATGAAAATTTGAAACCCTAGAATGCAAATCCTAATGCAATGTTAATGCAAGCCAAATCTAGGATGAAAATACAATCTAAATCAGAATTATGATGTTCTAAAGGTAGGTTCACCAAAATGGAACCTCTAAAAATGGGGGGTAATTGATGATTGAGTGAAATCACACCCACTTTCAAAGCTATTCCACTCAAAGACAACCCTAGAGATCTCAATACAAAAGAGAGAGAGAGAGATCTTGTAGTAGTACTAACCTAGGGGCTGAATATGATCTAATGAGGGGTTCACCACCAAGTGTAAACTTGGAAAAGACAATAAAATGTAAGATGTAATGGAAAACCCTAATTTAGTGTAAATACATATGAAATGGTTTAGAAATGCAAACAAAACATAATAGAAAATTAGAAAGATGAATAGTTTGCACCTGGAAACTTAAAGATGATTGATTGTAGCTCTGAAACACTAGAAATTTTAACTTTTTGACCAACTGGGACTCATTTTCCAACTTGGGAGAATCAGTCACAGATTCGGGTTTCTACACGGGAATCTATTTTAGGAAAAAGGGTATCTAAATTTGCAAATAGATCTAGCAAACAACTAAAGTGGGATGCATTCACCACTTTTGGCGAATCAGTCCCGCTTTGCTTTTTTGGGAATTTAAAGTTTTGATTTGCACTTCAACATCTACTCTTTCCTTCCAACCTAAGTTCCAGATCCAAACTTGCAAAATAGAATATAAACTTGATTTGCTAATGAGGGGTTTACCTTGATCAACCCCCAGTTTTATAATTAAACCTCAATATAAATAATGAAATGTGCATGGAAACCCTAGCCTTAAGTGTGTCTAAGACTAAGAAACCTAAAACATGATGTAATCCTATTCTAACATGCAATAATATAATGTAATAATGGAATTGTGAAGATAAATGACTCACTTGGGGAGATTTCTAATCACCCCAAATGAACCCTAATGATGCTTGTACCTCCCTTAGGCTAAATGTAGAGTAATAGTGGAAGATGGAATCACTTAGGAAACAATTCTTTAGGCTTGTCTTTATAGCTAGTTGTGTCTCCCCAACCTAGAATCCATCATGATTCACCATAGAAAACCATGACCAACCCTTGAAAATGCTAGATCTTGAATGAAAGTGAGCTGGAAGACTTGCAAAAATACTTTAATGTTGCTCCAAGACTTCAACTTTGCTTGCTTTTGAAACTTGAATTATGCTTTTATGAAAGATTTCTTGAGGTTTCTTGATGCTTGTCATTTTAAAATGCTTGCTCAATAATTCTTAGAATTTAAAAAATGGCTTGAAAAATTGCTTATATAGGTATTAACACCTAATTGACCATTATTTAGATCTCAAAGGCCAACATCCACAAAAAATTTAATTGAAAAAATGGTGAATTTCCCACTTAAATTTGAAAAAGACCCCAAAATGGACTCATTCTCCACCCTTGGCAAATGGGTTCCACTTGAGGGGACTCATTCACCCAAGCTAGCGAATGAGTCCCACCTTAGCTTTTTGAGTGGGTTTTTGGGATTTTTAGTGTTTTGGAATATTTTATGAGATTTTTAGGTGAAATGAACCTCAAGATCTTAAATAATTCGTCTTAAGGCCTATAGATGATTATTTAAAGGATACTTAATGAAAGGGTACCCAATATAGGTCCAATTTAGACCAAAAATTGTACTATCTTCAAGAAGGGAATACAATTTAAGTGGTCACACCTTCAATAGAAACAAGCAAGGATTCACTTAATATCAACACTCTTACAAAAGATTCCTCTAAGATAACTTTAACATTAGTGCATCCTGAAATACTAGACACTAGTGGTCTTGAGTATTGTCCTTCAAAAGAAATCAAAGAAATAATGAAATCCTCGCTTAACATTAATGGCATCATGCAAAATACTTATGATTCGAATTTGATATATTTTACACCCTCTTGTAAAGGAGAGTACAAAATCTCACAATCTAAAGCATCTTGTGTAAGTATGACACATAATACTAAGAAAGAGATATCTTTGTCACAAAATAAAGCAACATCTTCTATTGTTGTTCAAGAGAGTATCTTGTCAAGAATTCTCCAAGATCCTTTGATATCTCTCCCTCCAAGAACACAAAATAATTTTTACTACAAGAATTCATTTTGTGCATATCATAGAGTTCATGGTCATTCTACTAATCAATGTAAGGCTTTGCATAATAAAATTCAACATCTTAAGGAGTGTGGTGCTCTCCATTGTGTCAAAGCACCTTGTTCCTCTAATTGATACTAGTTTTCATGTGTCTCATTGATCATCTTGGCTCGTCCTTGTCCTACTCTAAGTGGGGCTACATGGTTAGGTTAGCCTTGTCCTCGTATGTCACTTCTTGTTGTCTCTTTTGGCTATTTAACTTCCTTTCATGTACATATAAGAGAAATCTTGGGATGTGGATGACATGCCTTAAGTTGGATTGCATGTGATGTACTAAGTTATACATTTTGGGGGCAACCCCTTCTCCTTTCATGACATAGCTTATTGGAAAGATATGAGTTGGCATAGGGATTTCCAAGTAAGCTCTTGTCACGCCCCGCCGTGTGAACTCCAAAGGAGCTAATAACAACGAAACAATTTTTTTTTTTTTTTTAAAGAATATAATAACATACTTAAGCACTATAACACAACAATGTATTATGAGGCACAACTAGTTCCAATGGAGTACACGAAGTGACATGACTACACTAACCCATAACAACGATAACAAGATAACAATAATTAATCTACTACGTAAATCTATTCATTCCCATTCCATCATTTAAAATATCCATCAACTATATCCATATCAGTAACATATGCACATAAGACAATACATGGAATTATAAAGATATAAAGTGTTACATATTTCGATAGATACAACTCAACATAACCAATTATAACACAAGATCCTGAATAAATACATGGCCTGAATAAACATTACATCCCAATGATAGAAGAGTACACTTGACTGAAGATACAACATCAATAACCACATATACAATTTACAACAAGGTCATCCCAACACACGTGGGAGACAATACATCAATGAATACATTACATCAAAAGTATATACATCTATCTGGTACAAGAATTACTGGATCAACATCATCCGCTAAAAACCTGCAATAAAGATACATCTGCAACAGAAAGGGAAACCCAACGGGGTGCAAAGCACGTTCCACCCAACCACCCCCGTACTGAGAGTAGACAAGGAAGGATCCCCGATCAAGCATGCCTAACAACAATAAAGACTAACTCCAACTAGACAACTTAACATCAAAGATCACTTAGAACTCAACAACGACAAATCCAAAGGCACAACAACAAACCACTTCAGAACATAACAACAAGTCATAATCACAACATCAATGAAACTCAAGACATAATATCACTTATTCCAACAACAACCCAAGAGAAATCAATAATTCACTTAATCACAACATACACAATATCACTTACATCTACAATCACAAAGTCACTTAACAACTACAAACACAATATCACTTACACGAGGTTACAATGCTTCCAGAGAAAAAAGATCATGAACATCGCACAATAACTAAATAACTATCGACATAGGAAGAGTGTCATGCATAAATGGAGTTACCCCCTGCCTCAACCCCTTCCTAGGCTACTCCATCTCATCCCTGGTTACCCTGCCTCCCACCGTCAACCCTCACACACAAACTATGCTATCTCATCTCGAGCCTTATCATTCACTTGCTTCATGAGAGAGACATCCTTTATCTTTATTAATGTGAAAGCCCCCCCATTAATTCATTTAGATTATCACTTAATTAAACTCTAGGTAGGTTACCCTGGCGCCCCTTTGTGTGCCGGACCCCCACAAAGAGCCACTCTCCTATCGACAACACACAAGGTACAATACCACAATAGGTAACTAGACAACATAATCTCTCCAATCCAAGGAGGAAACAAAACAAGGAACTCACTTCGAATACTAGAGGAAACCAATACGAATACACACTCCTTCCAAAGGAGGTACAAATCTCATTACCCACTCCTATTTCCTAGGAGGCACAAATCCCCGTTCGTGGAAACCGGGTACAACATCATAGTACAATACCTCAAGGTGATTCACAAAATGAGTCTCTACACATAACATCCCACTCTAGAGAACTTTTTTGGAAGACTTACATAGATCCTTAATCCCAATTGCCCGACATGAAGAATAAAAGAAACATGATAGATAAACATTCCATTTCTGGAATCCCTTAACAATAACTTAACTCTTACGAAAGGTAAGGTAACCTAGGGTTTTCGCATATGACACAATATTACAATGAAGAGAATACAGGTTACAAACTTAACGAATAACCTCAAGGAAATGAGTACTTAAGAACAACTCCATAAAGAAATATTTCCAATCTCAATAATTTCATCAAACAAATACTCGACAATACGAGATTATTCAATTCAAAACACATCATATCCTTTAAACTTTAACTATTCGATTTAATTCCAAGCACAAGATCAATTAAAAATTCGCACAACTACATTAACCTTTGCGATTTTCTCAACATTATGTTTTCACCTCGCAACCACAATTGTTCATATATATAAATACATAAATACTCAATTTATTAATATAATCTTTTTACGGAAAAAAAAACGTATTTTATAAAACAAGATTCAAATTAAAACACATTTGAAAATTAAATAATTTAAAATTGAATTAAATTCCAGTAACTAAATATATATATATATTAAATAATATATTTTAAATATATATATATATTTATACAAACCAAATATTAATAAAACAAATCGCATTAAATAAAACCTAAATTCAATTCTAAATATTTACATATAAATTACATTATAACTAATTTCAAATGAAATCGAAATTCGAAATATATTAAATTAAATTAAATATAAATCAAATGAAATAAAACCACACATATCCGTTTATAATAAACAAAATATTAAATATCAAAAGGGACAAAAGTCCCGTCACAGTGCTGCGCACCTCCCTAAGGGAGGCCGCAGTCCTTGTGACTGCGTACAGCAGTCAGGACTGCTGTGCGCAGTCCGTGGACTGTGCGCAGTCCTGGTGGGTGGTACGGCTCCACTCACCCAAAACAATTTTTATATGTATTTTTTTTTATCTAAATTTTATTTCGATTTAATTTAATTTAATGTAAATTTCGTTTCCAAAAGAAAAAAACATAAAATTTTGAAACCAGAAATTTATTTTATAAAATCGTTTCACAAGCTTTACCAATAAATTACTTTATATTATTTATTTATTTATGTTTTGATATATTTTAATCCAGTAATGTAGTATAAGTACGAGGTTTAGACACACAGATTTTAACAATTATATTTTATTCCCATAAATTCACCAGTGCAGATTTTTCTTAAAAATAAATGATATATAGAATATATAGCACATAAATTTTTGTTTTGTTTAATTTGTATCAAAACATATTTTTTTATATAAGCGTATATATATATATATGTATTTTCTCAACTTATAAAATAAATAATACAAACAATCAGATCTTTATACCAGATATAAAATAAATCAAGCAAATAACATAACTCTATAATAACAATGATTTTTATTTCAAAACAAAATTCTTCACAACCAAATTTTATTGAGTAAATTTTAAGGGTTTCTGCTTATAGTTTTTCTACAGAGAACTCAAAGGTTTAAATGCAGACAAGTTTCCAAATCATAGAATTTCTTTCAAAGGAATTTCTTAAAGCACAGTAAGCCAAATTTTGCTTATTAAAAACAATAGAATAATAATAATAATAACAGGAGGAAAACCTGGAGTCCTTCGCCTTGATGAAGAATTTCTTCTGTAGCCTCCTCTCGATCTCCTTCTGCAGCTCTCTTTTCTCGATCCTTTGCCTTCAACGTTCTTCTGGACAATCTTTCCTTTCCATCTCACAATAATTTTACCCAGCAAATCCTCAAAACTCAAATCTTTTTTTTTTTCTTTTTCCAGATCCAGAATAACAGAGTAAAACTTGTATGTGAATCATTCCCTCATACAAATAATAAATCACTAATTAAAATCAATAAATCTTTTTTCGCTTTCTTTTCCAAAAGGCCTCTTTCCTTATTGGTCCTTTTCTAGCTTTTAAAAGCTCACACTTATCTAAAATTTTAATTGAAATAATTTATTTAATTTAGATATTATCATCACATGATTTTTTTTAATTTAATATTAATAAACATAATAATATTTAATTACTCTCAACAATATTAATTTAATTTAATTTCTAAATTTTAATTTAATTAAATACTACTTTTTAATTTAGCATACTATGCCACGCTTTCCATCCACGCCGCCGAGTGATATAATCATGTCGAATCATCAAACACCAACGAATATCTCCAGTCGAACCGCCGCATAAACTTCAGCAGACGGAACCAATTCACGACGGACCGATCGTGATGCGAACGTGAACCCATTCGCACCACCGTTTCGCACCGTCGTTCCGCTTCCAGTGGCGACCACATCGACCCGAATCCTTATCCAGCGTTAAACGCCGGGCACAGCGGCGACCATCCATCGCATAACGTTCGAACGAATGCACGCCACCGCCGGCCCTTATCTCCTGGCCCAACATACCGGTTCAACATTTCGCGAACCAACGAACCAGCATTCCATCGACGCACCATAACTTATTAAACCATTGCATTATAAATAATACTGAATTAAATAACATCACCATAGAATCATCACATTGACATATAAACATTAATGAAAATCTATTTAAATAAACAATAATCCAAATCAAAACATCGAGTATCATAAATCATACTAATAATGTCATATCAATGATCATGTCCACTAAAGGTATAACAACATCCTCAAACTACAACCAACCAAATCAAAACCCTAATAGTATCATCATAGTATCAGCGTATCAAGTTAACACATAGAAATTAATAAGTCTAAACAGTATGAGGGGTATTACAGCTCTCATGTCTTCTTCTACTTTAAAGCACTCATAAAAATGGTGTTAGCAACTTATTTAAAGTGGGGGCATGCATCGACACTCATGTTTCACTATGTGATTTTCTTTATTCTTGTGATGAGTCCTTTTCTTGGTGCTATCAATGGGTTTGATATCCTTCAAGAGCATGATATTTCTTTGAATTTTTGTGTCTTGGAGACATTAGGAAAAATGTTCCCTAAGACAAGACCTTACATGAACTAAGCAAAATCTCTTTGAGAGTACCTTACACTATTTTTCATTTACAACAATTTTTATATTGCCACCTTGCTTAATACACTTTGCTTGTCTGTGGAGTCATCTTTTTTTTTCATGAGTTTCAAGCATACGAAGCTTTCCTTGCCTCATGAAGTTGGAAGTCCATTATATGTGGTGCCTTGTCAAAGTTATTAGGAGGTATAGCTTTGGTATTTTAATGTATGATGAGAATCCTAAACATGGTCATGAATTTCTCATTATACGGTGAGAAGCTAACATAGAGGCATGACTTTCTCACTAAGCCACCCTTTTTGGATACTCACCTAGTGGATAGCCTAAAGTTCCATTGCCTTAGAGTGAGTGTGAATTTTTAACAAACAACTTAAATATGATCCACATTTTATTCAACAAATGGTTTAGGCTTGATCCACCTCTTTTTGTTTTTATTTGCTTTTGTTTTTCTTTCTTTTAGTTATCGACATTGCATATTTATGTATATTTCTTTGCTACATATCATACATCTTGTGCATGTCCTTTCGTGCTTATGTCAGTTTGATGTAGACTATTGAATCCTAGGGGCTTGACGACTCCCTTGATCTTTTTATTCTAGACCATCCACATCAGTACACTTGGACCTCTCTTGGATGTCTACTTCAGTGTGAATTTGAAGCAAGTTCCTCCTCTCACTAAAGCGGGGTCTAAATGTGGCAACAGAAAAAGTATCCATTTTCCACACTTAATTTTGGAATGGTTAACAATAATATGGACCTAATGTTGCCTTAATCTAGTGTTGTAATGTGTTTTCCATATTCACGTTGGATTTAGAGCTCTTTTAAGCTAATTAGACCTAATTTTGCCTTAATTTAATGTTGTAAAGTGTATTTATTTACACATTCACATTAAGTTTTGGGCCCTCTTGCATTTAGGATCTTCATATCATCATTAATAGTCCCCTAAGACCCTATAATATGCATCTTGAGGCTTATTTCAACTGAAATCTTTACAAGATCAATAAATATACTTAATTTCCAACACCACGACATTTCCTCCACCTCAAAAATCTTGGTGGGACACATACACCACCTTGGGAATATGAGTCCCACCTAGATGGGAACTATATTCCACAAGTTGCGTATGAGTCCCCTTCAGCCCCTTTTTAGGGTTTTGAATGGGAAATCAGGGTTTTAAGTTTAAATTTCATGAATGTGGGCTTTTGGGATCTAATAAATGGTAAGTTGGATGGATTGCCTATAAAAAGAAGGTCTCAAATCATTATTTACCTAACCTTTTATGATATCAACTTAGGCTATCAATAGTTAAGCATTTCAATACTTCACAAGAGTATCAAGAGAGTTTACAAGAGCATTTCTAAGGCATTAAAGGGTAGAATTCTTCATCATTTGTTGTAGCAATTCAAGATCCATCATCAAGTCAAGATCATTATGCATCAAGCATGTTGTTGAGCTAGTGTTGTAATGTAGCATCCTAGATCCATTTGCAAGCATTATTTCATATCAAATTTCAAAATCAAGGTCTACATTCTACATTGCTACTTCATATTAGCTTTCTAATTTACATCTCAAGGCATCATTGAAGGTATCATTGTTCATGTTTCATATTTCATGTATCATGCTCATATTTCATTGTTTCATGACAAGGTTTAATTACCTAAATGGGGATATACCAAGGCAAACCCCCATATCCTAACAATAAACAAGTTTCTCTCTTTCTACATGTGTGATTGTAGATCTAGGTGGATTCGAGACTTGAAGATCCTTTGAAGACTAGGTTTCTAGGTTGAAGAAAGTCAAGTTGTCACAAGGTTGATATCTTCACAAAAATTCACCTATAGGTTGCAAATTAATGTTTCAGACCTGGAAATGAAGTGCAGAAGGAAAAATAGAGATAGGAGAGAAAATTCAGGTCTTAACCCTCCAAGAAAGAAGAGTGGGACTAATATTCCACTTGTGGCATATGAGTCCCAGTACAACACATTTTCAAGTTTCAGGAGACTCAGATCATACACTATCAGATTCCAGTTTTGGAAAAAAAAACCCTAGTCTGGGACTAAATCACCTAGATTAGCATATGAGTCCTAGTGGGCATTAAACATCAATATTTTAGGGTTTTTAAGCTTGTTTTTACATCATCATTCTTCTAGGTGCAACTCTATTCATTCTTAGTTTGTTATTATGCATTTCAATTTCATTTCCTAGGTCAATATACTTAGGTTTTGCATGGTACTTTTCATTCTACATTCATTTCTTGTCTTTCCAAGCCCCAAGTTGGTGGTGAACCCCTTTTTAGTTTCTAAACTTACCCTAGGGAACCCTATTGTAGATCTCTTTCCCTCATTCCATCCTTGGATTGAGATATCTAGGGTTTCCTTGAATGAAATGTGTAGAAAACTTATTGTTGTATTCCTCGAACATAGAGCGACAATTTTTTGCATTTCATTCAACACCTATTTTCTTCACCTGAGCATTTAAATATGTGACCTCATTAAAATAATCAGCCATTTTTTCAAAATCAACTAGGCCTATGTTCACTAGTTTTTCTTCTATGTTGAACACACTAGCAATATCTACATCTTTAAAATATTTTTCTAGATTTTTCCATAGTTCTATTGGATTATCAATATCAACAAACCTTCTATTAAGATTGGGACTCAAGACCTTACCAATAATTCCTCTAGCTTGCTCCAACTTGAATTTACATAACTCCTTTTCTTTCTTGTGTTGAGGTTCTCCAATCTCTTTATTCACTATAATCGATAGATCCTTTTGTCTCAAAGCCTTCTTAACTACAATCTTCCAATTTACAAATCAACTTCCATTAAATATTGGAAAACTTTCATTTGTAGAGCTCATGTTAGAAAAAAAATCCCTCAAACAGATAGATTAAACCACTTCAAGGATTATCTTGCTAATCAGATATCAATCTTGCAATATCATAACCTTGTTAGAAGATTTATAGCTCTGATACCATGTAAGAACAGACCCAAATAATGAAATAACAACAAACAGGGAAAAATAAAGCATAAAATAGTGAGAAATGGTTGAAAGAATTTATATTGATCTAACTTGCTTACATACAATCCAACAACTTACCTTAATAGTAGTGTTGTTCACAACAAACAGTCTCATATTTATACTTGAAGCCTCTAAGATATAGAAAGTTCTAATGTTCTAGATATCTCTAAAACTAGAATCTTATTTTTCCTCAAACATCTTCTAGTTGCTTAGAAGGTTCTAGCCCTTCTAGAAGATTCTAGTTCTTCTAGAAACATCTTCTAACTTTTCTAGACAATATTATTTCTTAACACAAAAAGAGGTCAATTGAGTGTCTTTTTCCACAACTTAGTGCAGTTGTTTTTCCTTTCCTAGTTTTAGTGCCCAAATCCTCTTCAATCTGTAATGACTGAAATCCATGTCTCTCTCTCTTCTCATATTAACCAAAGGTTAAACTTTTTTTTCTTCCCAAAATGAATCTCCAGTTACTTTAAATCTCCCACACATAAGGTAAATCACCCCAACTTAGGTTCCCAACAATATGGAGGGTTGCTAATAAAAATTAATTTTCTTTTAAACATAAACTCCAAGCATTGTTTTTGACATTTGATGTTTCTTTTATTATAAAAAATTCTTTCATGAGTTTAAAAATAAGAAACTTCCATACTAAAATTTTATGTTGACATGTTAACAGAGTTACCAAATATTAAATGTTTGGAGATGTGACAATGTCACAATGAAATAAAACAAACAAAACAAAAAGAATGTTTTGAGTCATTGTAGACATTTAATCATCCGAGATGCTCCAACATCAAGCACACTGGGTACAAAAAATGTTCCATGAGTGAAAATAATGTGAACATTTGGGCAAGCCTACAATTGAAATTCCAAACTTCTCTAAATTTGAAGAGTTGACCCATGAAGCCTCATCTGCTGTACGGTTTTTTAAATGATCCAAGTGCTCCCAATATCCTTTCCTCCATGATACTTATACAAATCTGCAACATTAAATATTGGAGAGATATCAATGCCAAATTGAAGCTCAATCTAATATGCATTTGATGAGAACTTTTGCAAAACCTTGCATGGGCCAATTTTTTTCAATTTTAATTTATTGTATGTTCCGCAATCTTATTATTTCTGCAATCTTAGGCTCCATACCTCTGGGTGCTCTACCTCTACCACCACGTCTTCTATATGCCATTTATCTTCCCAACATGATCAAATCTTTCTCTACTACCAATTGAA
The DNA here is from genome assembly GCA_007258455.2 of Sequoia sempervirens. NCBI lineage: Eukaryota > Viridiplantae > Streptophyta > Pinopsida > Cupressales > Cupressaceae > Sequoia > Sequoia sempervirens. The sequence continues at coordinate 56,731 of VDFB02145735.1, read as the reverse complement.
TCAAATCAAAAGCTCTATTTCTTATCAAATTGAGAGCAATTTGCAGCAATTTAAATTAAATCAACAAGAGTTTTCAACCACAATTCTCAATCCAGCTACTTCCATAAAAATGTGCCACAATTTATCTATTACTCATGTCCAGATTTACAATTTATTTATTGATTGTTTGGTGTGCTTGGTTCCCCTGTTCATTGTAAGACAGATCAACTTGCAACAATTTAAATCAAATCAACAAGAATTTTCAACTTCAATTCTTAATCCAACTTCATCCATAAAAATGTGCCACAATTTATTTATTGCTCATGTCCAGATTTACAATTTATTTATTGATTGTTTGGTGTGCTCTTTTCCCCTTTAATTGTAAGCCTAAGAGCAATTTGCAACAATTTAAATCAAATCAACAAGAATTTTCAACCACAATTCTTAATCTAGCTACTTCCATAAAAATGTGTCACAATTTATTTATTGCTCATGTCCAGATTTACAATTTATTTATTGGTTTCAAATCTTCCAATCCACCACGGGGTAAGTGCACCAAGATGGTTCCCAAAAAGGGGGCTTAAGTGCCCACTTTTTTTTTGAAATTAGGAAATGCTGACCTTGGACGTGAAATTGAGGATAGTTACACTGAAAATTTTGAGATGGAACAAAAACAAGGATCTAAGTGCTTCAAATCTACTTTCTAAAATTCTACTAATTTATTTTGAAAATGGTTGAGATTAAGGGGTTCAAAAGAGGGATGTACACAAATTGGTGTTGTTTTTGTCAGAAAAAACATAACATAGCAACTCTTGTACGACCTGAGCATGGTGAACTTTTTTGTAGTATTTTTAAAATCGCTATAGTCAAAAGTTAGCTAATAGCATCTAGTTGGTGCACAATTTTTATCATAATTTTTTAATGAATATTTTATTTTTTACTAATTTTCTGAGAAATCCTCAAAAAGCATTTTTTGCTTACAAATTTTGGAAAATAATTGATTTTATTTTTCTTTTAAAAAAAAAATTGTAGAATGGAGTCTAGTTTCTAAAAATGTAATTTATTTGAAATTTTGATGAATGGTTAATTTATAACAAAAAAAACACCAAACACTACCTTTTAGCAAAAAAATAGACATACAAACAAAAGAAATTATGGATGAAAGGCTTAACATTGTCAAAAAGTGAAAAACGTTACATCGTTGGATAGCTAAGAGAGAACTTAACATTATCCATGTGTTCGATTTTGTCAATATTGAACTAGATGCAATCTTGATGGTGAGCATAGACTCGATTATGTGAAAAATTATAGAATTTGCAAAAACATGTCTCTAGCCTTGTTGGGAATGCCCTCCAAGCCTTTGGGTTGGCATCCCAAGGAAAATAATTTCACTTTTTTCTTTGTTTTTAATGCAAAATAATGCGAGCATGTTATAACGCGAGCACATTTTTTAAAACTTTTTTGAAAAGTGGCCACAAAATTGGTACCCAACTTCATGCACCTACCCCACGTCCTTCCAAATTGATTTACTCACCATAAAATTTCCAACGAACCAAGAGATTGATGCGCCCAACAATATGGAGGGTTGCCGATAAAATTTAATTTTCTTTTAAACATAAACATCCAGCACTATTTTTGACATTTGATATTTCTCATTTTAAAAATAGCTTTCTAAGAGCTTAAAAATAACAAACTTCTATACTGAAATTTTATGTTAAGAAACTACCAACTATTAAATGTTTGCAGATGTCCACACACACCACAATAAAATCAAACAAACAAATCAAAAATTAATATTTTATCATTTGTAGTTTTAGTTGATTTCTCATCAAATATAATAAGAAGAAACTTGATATTAATTCAAATTTCTATTTAATAATAAAAATTAAATATAATTTTATTATATGATTTTGTTTACTTTCATGATTGAACATTCTTAAGTGTAATATAAGGTAGACCACTAATTATAGTTATTAATAATCTTCATTTAAAATTGTAATATATTTGTTTGAAATCATAATTAGAATAAAAATTGGCAATCTAGTAATTATTGTTTTTCAACTTGTAATTACATGATAATTTTGTAAATAACATGAATATATATTTCAGTTTAAAGAAGAACAATTATAACTTTTATTGATTAATGAATTGATAAAGAAAAATAATGTGTTTAATGACATAGAACATCAAGCATAGAGGACTCTATAATTTATTTTGTTTAATTGAAAAATATTTTGCAACAAGAAAAAATGAATTTTAAGCTAACTTTACAATAGCTCAAACATACAAGAAATACATTATTTATTCCTTAAATTATCAATCAAACATTATTAACATAGAATTAAAAAACTTCATTATAAAATAAATAATTATGGAATGCTCTATTTCATTTATAAAATTAAGACAGAGGATAACCTCTACATTTTTCATTTTTCAAAAGCAGTTTAACCCAAACCTCTCCCAAAATATCCTTATATGTTTATTTTCACATTTCCAACCATTAAGGAGCATTTTAACATTTCCAACAATAAGGAGCATGTTTATTTTCTCATTTCCAACCATTAAGGAGCTCAGAAAACCTCTCCCAAAGTGCCCTTATATGTTTATTTTCTCATTTCCAACCATAAAGGAGTTCAGCAATCTCTCAAAATGCTCTTATATGTTTATTTTCTCATTTCCAACCAATAAGAAACTCAGCAGACCTCTCCCACAATATTATATGCCCTGGAGTTCAGCAATCTCTCAAAATGCCCTTATATGTTTATTTTCTCATTTCCAACCAATAAGGAACTCAGCAGACCTCTCCCACAATATTATATGCCCTTTCCCACATATATGTTTATTTTCTCATTTCCAACCATAAAGAAGCTCAGCAAACATCTCTCAAAATGCCCTTATATATTTATTTTCTCGTTTCCAACCAATAAGAAACTCAGCAGACCTCTCCCACAATATTATACGCCCTTTCCCACAGACTTCATTTGTGAGAAGGACACATGAACCTTTGCAATATGAAAGTGGGAAAAAATGACCCTTTTGAAATATGAAAATGGATACTACGTTTTTTCCTATTCCGCCCATTACTCTATGTAATTAAACCCAAAAGTTCCACATTTACTTTCCAGACCAATGGAACACAACAGTTTTCACTTACGCGTGAAACCACCAGTAACATTAATGAAATAACAAGTAATAGAACAAGCATGCCACTTTATACCTGGATCTTGAAATACCAATATCAATCTATTTATATAGTATTAATTTCTAATTAATAATATATCTTTACTTTTAATATTTAGAAAGATTTAATCATGAATGTTGGTACTCATACAAAGTTGATGATTCTCTCTGTTATGTTGTCACACTTTTTACGTTTGGTATGTTAATGTCCTATGTGCTCATGTGCTTTTGATGAGTTGAAACCACACAAAATTTCAAATCACAAAAATCAGAATAAAATCAAATTACAGTTTCTAATATTAGCTTACCACAATGACTTTTGCCTGGCGTACCATTGGCTTCATGTGCTTTGTATGAGTTAAAATAGTATGGAATTCCAATCACAAAAATATCTCTTACAAGCTTACAAAGTTACAATGTATTGTACAAGAAACGTTTACGGCGTGGATTGTGGAATGAGTCTGAAAGTTTTTATAATTTTTCGTTAAATTAATGTTGTAGAGCAGCTGCAATACACCGTTTTTAGAGATTCCAGATACTTGCCATCATCTCACTGTTTACTTATGATAAAATTTAAATTGGTGGGGATGGATACATTTTCAGCAATTGATTCTAATTTTTTTACTTAAATATCATATTTTTTAACAGTCCATAGTAATTTTATATATTGTTTTTATCAAAAATAATAAATAATTGATATATTTTAATTGATCAAATTTATTTTTAATCATTAGATTTAGAGTGGTTTAGAAATAACTCAATCTAGAATTTGACCATCACTTCTACCTATCATATAATTTTTATATGATTGTTTGATCATTTTATTGATTTTCAATTATCAGTTTAAGAAAAATATAAATTATCCAAAAAAAGAATTTTAACTAAATTATTGTTATCAAATTTTATTAATCATGGTTATAACATGTTATAAAATTCGTCAAATTTTATTACTCATGCATATTACATGATATAAGGTTAGTCAACGATAATGATAATTATTGAAAAATATGGATTTCTTTACTAGTTCTCAAAATCTACTCAATCCTTGTGATTGATAAATATGAAACATTAAATAAGTTATTAAATAAAATTGTAATTTAAATTAGTATAATAAATTGATAAATATACATTAAAATATTCTCCAATACACAATAACTTAGTTAGTTTAGTTTGATGAATAAAAAATTAGTGTTCATATGTAGTATGACTAAACATATTCTCATGAGCACAATTTGAAATAGCCAAACTTAAAAATATTCAAAAAAAAAATCATTTATATTCTATCTTCAAAAATATTTTAAATTAATATATATTTATAATAAATATTATAAATTAAAACATAATATTTTTTATAATAATTTTATGGCAGAAATATATACTAAAAAATGTTAATGCCATTAATTTTTCATGATTAGGTAGTGAATTTTCTAGGGTGGTGAATTATTGGTAGTGAATTTTCCTATGCCTAATATTATATGTAATAAAATTAATCAATGTTATTAGATTTCCACAATCCATAAGAATATGAATAGTTGTTTCTGGATTCGATTGTGTAAGCTTTTTTGAATCAACGTTTCGAATCACACTCTGTGATCCATCATCAAGATAGAGAGCTCAAGGATATGAAAAAATGGTTTGTTGCAGACCCAACAGGTATAAAAAGAGGATATGATGGATCACGGAGTGTGATTCGAAATGTTGATTCAAAAAAGCTTACACAATAGAATCCAGAAACAACTATTCATAATAAAATTAAGTTTAAAATTAAAAATCAACTATAAAATAAATAACTAGATCTCACCACATTTCTTTCAAAGTATTTAAATTCCCTTAAATTCATATTTTTAGATTTTCTTTACTTATTAAAGGATAAAACTATACAGATATAGAATTGTAATTTATATTTGAATCTTTGTATATTTTAATTGTTCATGATTGGAATTTTTTTACAATTTTAATATTTATTAAGTAATTTAATAAAAAATTAATAGATATTTTCTTAATAAAAATATGTAATTAAAAATGTTAATAAAAAGAGTTAATTTTAATAATTAAAAGCTGTAAAAATATTTTTTAATAATAAAATATATAAAAAGAGCTTTTAATAATTAGGTTTGCTTTATTCATGCTAAAAGTAATAGGGTTCTATCTATCATGGTACATAAAGTATATCAAACTTTTAAATTTTACAATGAGGGAATATATACTCTTTGAAACTTTCTATATCATTTTTTTAACTTGTAAATTGAGTGAATACATATACTCTTTGAAACTATCTATTTCATGTTTTAGAGTATTGAATAGAAATATTAAATTAGTTGTTGAAATTAGAGCTCCATCTAATTGCTATAGAATGATTATATGAATATGTGTTAAATATTTAATTCTTGTTGTTACCCATTCAATTGTTATACACTAAAAAAATTATTAGTTGTATCATAAAAAATTGTCATCTTTGTCAATTTCACATTAGGTTTTGCTCCCTCCTATGTACTTGGACTTCATTATACATTTAATTTCTCATTTTTATAAACACTTTTCGAAAATAAAACATGCAAATTCAAACTAGCCATTTAATATTTTTCCCTTGACACTTTTTGACCTACGATGTACTATACCCTAGACCACCTATTATGGCTCCAAATTTGAATATGTCGATGTTGGTAATTTACTATTTGAATTTAAAAGTTTAATTTTCAACTATCAAGATTTAATTTTCAAGAAATTTGATTAATTGTATATAAATACATTGTAGTTTCACAATTGGAATGAACTAGCAATTTTGGAGAGCAAAAAATATATTCAAAAATTAGTCAAGAGCATTCAAGGATAAAATTAGCAAGATTATTACAATAATTTCATCATTCGAGTTCAAGGTTGCAAGATATCAAGATGAAGGAAGTAATTATATGCAAGGATCTATCATGATCAATCATGCCAAATCATGAAGATGTATTGAGTTATCCTCTACATGCTAGTTGCAACAATGCATGGTGTTATGAGCTTACATTTTTTAGGTCCACCAAGAATTCAAGACATACATCAATCAATTTGTTGTGGAAAATTTTGTGACATCTCTTCATCAAGGGTTTTCACATCAGAGTAACATTATCATTTGTCATTTATATATTTTAGTCAATTATTATTGTTTTATCCTACGCTTAACCTAGGCTATTCTCTCTTGATCATTATCAATCATTTTTCTAGAGGTAGGAATACCAACACATGGTTAGACAGTTTAGGATGCTTGACTAAAATAAGTGCTACTAAAATACTCATAATTTTTCTCTAGACTACTTAATAATAATATGAATTGCTTCTCCAAAATTGCTAGCTAGATTAGGCTTTGAAATGGTGAAAACACTTTGTATTTATATGTGTAGTGTAGGAAAATGCATACCCTTGCATTTTCACACTTTTTTGGGCCTGCCTTGCTTTGTTTATCCTCATTCGTGTCTTGATTGGTCCTATTTTGCATCCACAAGTCTAATAAGCTATATCTTTTTCTAGCTAATCCCGACAAACATCAATGGATAAATGATAATTTAATGATTCTAGTTGTGTGTCCCTGATTTTTTGGTCAGGACTAAGATGCAACATAGGATGTCTTTTTCCCCCAAAGGTCTTGGGACTTTGATTTCAAAGGCACCTTAAATGACCCCTTTTTGGAGTCTGTGCCCCAAGTTTCATGCATCGGGACAAAGATGCTACCTAGGGCGTCTTAGTCCCCCTTAAGGTATTTTTCAGATTTAATTTCAAATCTTGGTGGGATTTAGCCTCCTTTAATTAATGAATTCATATGTTGGCTTGTTGTGGTGTAATTTCAGGATATTAAGCATAAATAAGTATAAATACAAGGTTCTTTCACTCATTTCTCACCAAGCAAGTTTAATGAGCATTCCTAATAGCAAGTTTGAGTTCACAAGAGCATTCAAGAATAATTCATCAAGAATTTTAGAGCCATCATCAAGATTCAAGCATCATATCAAATATCTTCTTGCATCATGTGTGTTTTTGAGCTAACATTTGTGATGTAGGTTTTTGATTCAAGAAGCAATTCAAGTCAATATCTATCAAGCATTCCTTTGATTCAAGATCTACATTCAAGCTAGCCATCTCACACAAATTTTTAGATTTCACAACAAGGGTTTGGTGAGTTGCAACATAACACTTTCTTCATTCATTATTTACCCTCATCATTCTTTTTTCATTTCAAGGTTTAATTACCAACAAAGGGGTTTGACAAAGGAAAACCCCCATTTACTAAATATCAACAAGTTTTTCCCCTCTTGTGTGTTTGTGATTGTAGATTCAGGTTGAAGACTTGAAGATCACTTGAAGTGAAAAGCTGCAAAGTTGCATTGCAAAGTTGTCATCTTCACAAAAACTTGTCTACAAGCGAGATCTAGAAGTTTCAGGACTTGAGATCTAAGAAGAAGGAAGTGCAAACATTGAGCCTCGGGATCACTTTCGAAGATTTTTGAAATTCTAGATGGGAGTAAGTCGTCACCTAGGGTTTCTTAGTCCTCTTAAAGGTATTTTTGAGAGATTCTTTCAAATCTAATTTCAGCATTTGAAGATTCTGCATCTGCCCCAAAAAATAGCAGCAAGACTAAGACAACAGCAAGGGCATCTTCATCCTCCATTGCATGTTTTCACAACATTTTTGCATTTCCATAATCCTAATCACATTTCCAGACTTCCTAGTTACATACATCATAACTTTATTTTGCTTAATTTCATGATTTGCATCTATCATTTAGCTTGCATTACTACGTTTTGTGAGTTTAATTTTAAATTGTCTTTTCCAAGCTTTTGCTTGGTGGTGAACCCCTTAAAGCTTAAAGAACCCCCTCCTAGGTCTTGCTTGTTGAGATTTGACTCACCTTTGAGGTTGATAATCAATCCAACTAGGGATCCTAGAACATTATTGAGTGGCTGAAGGAAACTAAGGTGGGAACTTAATACCATCTTTATTTTCTTTGGTTTGTTTGAGTTAACTTGACATTTTAGAGCATTCATTTTCTGATTTGGATTCCATTAAATTTCTAGATACATGTTGCATTAATTCTTGCATTAGTGAAAGTGCATCTAGGGTTTCTCATACTTGCATTAGTGAAACTGCATCTATGGCTTCTCACATTTGCATTAGTGAAAGTGCATATAGGGTGCATTTTTTCTTTTTGGAATCATTTCATCTTGTTAAAAAATTGAAAAGTTCATTGTTACTCATCCTAATTGCATTTAGAAACATTGTTATTACATTCAAAATTGAAAAAATTGTATTCAACTTTGCATCCAATTGCTTGTCATTGGTTACTTTTTCTTGCATTCATTTGCACACTCTTCTATTTCTAAACATCAAGTCCCTAGGTAGGAAACCTGGGAACATTGTTAACAACTCATAGTTTGTTGTTTTTTCTGACAAAAACCTCTACTAGGACTAAAACATCCTTCCTGGTGTCTTAGTCCCTCTCAAGGTTTTTAGTTCAAAAGCCTATCTGAGTTGTTTGTTGTTTGTTCCAGTTCCTAGAACTTCAAAATTTCACTAGTAGGACCAAGACACACTTATTGGCATCCTAGTCCCTATTGACTTTGAAATTCCAATTTTTAGGGTGTCAAATTGCTTCTCTGTGCTTTTGTTTGCTACTTTCAATTTTTTGTTATGGTTTGCAGAATTGTTGTTACCTCAATTTCTTTCATTTCAAGTGTAATTGTAAGCATAGGATATTGTGTTCATTTCACTTTCTTTGGTTTATCCCTTGCATGATATGTACTACTTGGTGTCCTACTATTGATACTATGGTGAGATGAAGTGCGAGACTCATGGCATCCTGCGATAAAAAAACTTGTTGTGGATCTTGGGTTATCTAGCTCTTTTACTCATAGTTTTGGTATTAGTTCACTAGGTATGGACTATACCTTTGATACATCTTTTTCTATGCCTACATTACCTACAAGTGCTATGCAAAGTGTTCAAACAATGGTTGATCATATCCCTCAATAAAACATAATGCAAATGTATGAAGACTTAGCCCATTTACAAGATAGTGTGAGTACTAAAAGCATTTCCAACACTGTTATACCTGTCATAGATAGTATTCATTGCATGATGGAAAGTGATGAAGGATTGGAATTTGTGCATAACACTAGTCAAATCTTTGGAAAACATCTTCCTCCCACCACCAATGGTGCTCAAGCTTCACACAATGTGTGAAGCCAAGGAGGAAATCAAAATCCATCCCCTTCAACTATAACCTCCATTCCCAACTAGATACCAAACCTCAAGTGACCACAATGATGCAACCAACTATCAATGTCCCTCCTACCTCACACATTTCCTCTAGTGCTCCTTATACCTATGTGGTTCAATCTAACCTTATATCTCCTCCCATAAGCTATCCATTCACTAGTCCTTCCAACACATACACACCACAACCATATTGATCTGCATCTCAAAGCACTCACAATGACCCTATCATTAACCGCCTTTTACAAAGTATTTCATCTAATCAATGTCAAGTTTCCACCATAAATCAAAATAAAAATGGACCACCTTCATATTATGTCAAAAGTAAGTCACTATCTTTGGAGATATTAAGAACTCCAGTGGCACAAGGTATAGAGATCCCTAGATTTAAGAAATATGGAGGAAAGGGAGATCCTAGAAATCATGTTAATGCCTTTATTGCTTTGTGTAGTGAATTTATCCTTGAGAAAAAAAATTTAGCTAAGGTTTTTCCCTGATCCTTAAAAGACATTGCCTTGGATTGGTTTTTTGCATTATTGAATAACTCAATTCATTCATTTAATGAATTTTTTGAAGCCTTTATTAACCATTTCCAAGTGCGTATGGTTCCTAAAATGACATTAGCTGATTTGATGAGATGTAAGAAAAAAGAGGGTGAAAAATTCATTGACTTTATTTCACGTTACCAAACGCTTTATTCCCAAATTAGTGTGAAGATTCTTGATTCTCACCTTCAAATGATGTTTGAATAGAAAATTTAAAAAGAAAGATACAAGACAAGATTCCCATGATGAAATTCCCTTCCTTCATGCACTTATGCACCACCCTTCAAGATTATCAGAATTTTTTTAGGTAGTAGTGAACCAAAAACCACCTCTATGCATCCTAAAAGGTCCTAATCTTCAAACCAAAACATCTACCAGCCTTTTAGAAGACAAAATAAAAGTTTCTAGGTTCAACTAAATTTCACCTCCCAACCTACCCAACAAGTTGATACCCAAGTAGCTGCTATAAAGAAGAGTAGTCCTTATATCATTAGGGATCCACAAAGACAATCTACTCCCTACCTGACACACTTCACAATATCATGACTTAGCTATTAAAAAAAACATGCTTACCTTACCTCTTGTTTGACCTCTTGACCCTAGCAAGCCATTACCTCTGAGCTTTAGACACAATGCCTATTATGCTTATTACCAACAAAAAGCACATGATACAAAACATTGCAAGAATCTTAAACATCTTGTGCAAGACCTCATTGATTCTAATCATATCCAAATTGGAGGTGTGAATGACAAAGGTAAAAATTTTGTAGCTCCTCACAACCAAAACTTGTTAATATTTACCAATTCCATGCGCAACCATAATATTTCATTTCTTAAGGCTAGTTAAACTAAGCCCGATGTGATGAATGTTGACACAGATGATGATAACATGAGTGATAATGAACAAAATCCTATGGATGATGATGAACAAAATCCCATGGATACTAATGACCAAAGTCTTTTTAATACAATGATAGTCCGAGTGATGATTGACATTGAGCCTCATAAATAGCAAACCAAAATGCATATTGACATTAATTTCTCTTCAAAAGAAACAATAAAAAATGCAGTTGATGATCGTCTTTACATAGCCGATAGAATCAATAATACGCCCACTCTAGGGATTTTAACTGATCCCATCTGTGGAGAGAATGTGATCATAGAAAAAATCTTATATATGTGCATGAACTTACTCAAGATAGATATGATAAACTGAAGGCATGGATTAAAACGCATGATGGTTTTTCTCATGCTACAATGGGCTCGATCACACTCCCTTTACAAGTAGGACCGAAGAAATTAAATGTATCATTCTCTATCATCTCTAATTCGGATCAATTTTGTGTGAAGTTAGGCTACAAATGGCTTCGCTCCATGAATGTGGTCCCATCCATTGTCCATAAGTGCTTAAAGTTTCTAGTTGGAAATGAAATATTCATTGTGAACCATAGTGGCTTTAGCCCTCCATCTTTGTGTGGAAACTTTTCCTTAGATTATTTTTGGCCTGAGCCAATAGAGCCCATGAGGACTTCCTTTTCCTATCCTACCAAAAGTTCAAAGAAAAATACATAGCCAAGTTATCCCTTGAAATTTTTCCTCCACCTATGATGGAACCTCTGCCCCTTGAGGAAAACAATATCGAGCTTAAATCCCTTTCATCTAACCAAGACCCATTTATCCAAAATCCAATCCCTATTTCCTACAAAAGACCAAGAGAAAACCAAACAAGTCCTAATCCATCTCCTAGGAAAATTTATAAATCTAAAGAGAAAGTGGTTGATCAACCTTCCATAGCTTCTTTTGTTCTTCCCTCACAAGAAGAAAAGAAACCTATTGTTGAAAAACCCGCTCCTACACAAACACAACTTAAAAACCATAATAAAAGAAACATAAATGATCGAGAGTGTAGGCATAGACACTGTGCTATTTGTTGAAAAATGAACGAAGAGAACAACATAGAAAATCAAAATCTGAAATTGACAGAAGCGATAAATGATGACCCTCCTCCCTTATCAAAACAAATAGATCCTATTTCTCCAACATAACAAGGACCAACACCTTCTATGGATATTATCATTCATCCTCCTGTTGTGGTTAGCTTAGATGATGATTAAGAAATTGGTAAAATTGATGAGCAAGTGCATAATGAGCTAAAGTTGTTATTTTCCTCTTCCATGAGCTTAGACGATAACAACTGTGATGATCCTCCTAAACTGAGTGATGCACCACATGTTGAACCTGGTGATTCTCCTAGTACAACACTAGATGTTGTCCCTCTTGCTAGTGATCTACAATTTTGCATATACTTAGGAACAAGACTAGGATGCGGATGACCTGCTGGATGGTTGACTCACATGTGCTTTACTAGTCTTTTTGCTTTCCTTTTTTTTTTTGGTTGATTGGATGTGTGTAATGTGATCCCCCATATTTTTTAATGTTTCCTCTCTATGTGCATTCCTCCAAATGTTCCCTTTTCCTTTGTTTTTGGTTTATTGCATATGTGTAATGTGATCCCCCATATTGTTTAATGTTTCCTCTCTATGTCCATTCCTCTATTTGTCATAAGCTCTTCCCTTTTCATTGATATTTACCATTCATTTGCATGTTTTTCATGTGTTTTCCTTTTGGGGATGACACAATGCATCGAGACACCCTATGTCTCTTCCATGTTGACCCAAAATATTTTTTTTTATCTTTTATTTTCCTTTTGGGGATGACGCAAGGCATCGAGACACCCTATGTCTCTTCCATGTTGACTCAAAAGGTTTTTCATTTTGTTTTTTCTCTCTTTGTGTCAATCTTTTAGTTCCATGTGTATTTGGGGAATGATGATAGTTCTGAGCTCTCTAATATCAATGCAACAAAGATAGATACTAACCTTGAATCCATAGATCCCTTATGTGTTTCTGGGAGGCAACCCTCTTTTTCTTTTTCATGTTTTGGCTACTTTAAGGTAATTTCCCACAGCATGGTGTTTAGCAATTTCTTTAAAGTGGGGACATACATTAGCATTATTTTGGCATTACTTTCGCATGATTTCACTTGCATTTTTTCATGTTCCTTGATGTAATTTTCTTACTTCATTGGATGTTTTTTTTCTCTTTGTGGTCATATTGGGAGTAGTTTCCTTCAAGAGCTTGATCTATGTTAGCATATTACATTCCTCTTAGTGGTGATGTGATGCACTACATTCCCTAAGTTGTGAATCTTTTATCCTTTGATTGTTCCTCTCTTGGAGACATTAGGAACAATATCCCCTAAGATTAAGACTTCACATGAACTACGTAAAATCACTTCGAACATCCCTCTTTCTTGTTGCATTGCATTTTTGTACTTTATTAAAATCATGGAGGTATGGCTTTGATATGGTTCCTTGGGGCTCACCTAGTGAACAACTAGCTTCACTAGCCCTTGTGAGCATGCATTTTCTTCTTTTTTTCCCTATCATAGTCATGGGGGTATGACTTTGATATGGATCTCTTGGGGCTTACCTAGTGAACAACTAGCTTCACTAGCCCTTGTGAGCATACATTTTTTTTGCATAGTGGACAGCGTGTTCCACTTGTAAACGTCCTTTGGAAAAACAACCTAGACCTGATCCATAGTGCATTGGACAGCTAGTCAAAGCTTAATAGGTAGCATTTTTATTTTTATTTTTTATTTTTCGATTTCTATCTTTGATGGTGTATGTTTGTGATCTGGTTATGGCTTTATATATCATCCACAAATGTGTTCCTTTGTGCTTATGTTGGTTTTCCATAGGATCTTGATCTTGGAGGCTTGTCCACCCTCTTGGTTATTGTCATCCTATCTTACTAGCATTTGTACATTTGAACCCCTCTTGATTGTGTGGTTGGCTACTTTAGTGTGAGTTTGAAGCAAGTTTACCCTCTCACTAAAGTGCAGGCTAAATGTAATGTAGGGAAATGCATGCCCTTGTATTTTCACACTTGTTTGGGAATGCCTTGCTTTTTTATCCTTGTTCATGTTTTAAGTGGTCATATTTTTCATCCACAAGCCTATTAAACTATATCTTTTTCTAGCTAATCCATACAAACATCAATGGATAAATGATAATTTAATGATTGTAGTTGTGTATCCCTGATTTTTGGGTTGGGACTAAGATGCCACCTAGGGCATCTTTATCTCCCAAAGGTCTTGGGACCCTTATTTCAAAGATACCTTAAATAGGTTTCTTTTTGGAGTTTGTGCCTTGAGTTTAATGCCTCTGGACTAAGACACCACCTAGGGTAGCTTAGTCCCCCTTAAGGTATTTTTGGGATTTAATCTCAAATCTTGGTGGTATTTAGCCTCCTTTAACTAATGAATTCATATGTTGGATTTTTGTGGTGTAATATTGGGATATTAAGCATAGATAAGTATAAATACAAGGTTCTTTCACTTATTTCTCACCAAACAAGTTGAATGAGCATTCTTAATAGCAAGTTTGAGTTAACAAGAGCATTCAAGAGCAATTCATAAAGCATTTGGAGACATCATCAAGATTCAAGCATCATATCAGAGATCTTCTTGCCTCATGTGTGTTTTTGAGCTAACATTTGTGATGTAGGGTTCTGATTCAAGCAAGCAATTCAAGTCAATATCTATGAAGCATTCCTTTGATTCAAAATTAGACTAATACTAGTTCTTCAGTGACTTTCTTCTTCAAAATCTCAAAACTTTTATCTGCTACTACTATCCACTTAAACTCTTTCTTATAACCCCTTATAGTTTCAGTTATGGGTGCACATATACCACTGAAATTTTGAATAAATCTATGATAGAAACTTGGTAAACCATAAAAAATTCTAACATCATGTACACTTTTAGGTGTTTTCCATTCCATCATAGCACATACCTTTTCTAGATCCATTTGCAGCCCTTGTTGTGAGATAACATATCTTAAATAAACCAATTTCTCCTTCACAAAACTACACTTTTTCAAATTTACCAATAACTTTTTTTCCTTTAGTCTTTGTAAGACTTGTCTAATATGTAATAAATGCTCTTCTTTCTTGTTGCTAAAAATCAAAATAGCTTCAAGATAAATAATCACAAATGTCCCTAGAAATGGTTTCAATACTTCATTTAGTAACCTCATAAATATGTTGGGTGCATTTGTTAACCCAAACGGCATTACTAACCAATCATACAACCCCTCTTTGGTCTTAAAAGCATTCTTCCACTCATCACCCTCTCTTATTCTAATTTGGTGATACTCACTCTTTAAATCAAATTTTATAAAATATCTAGCCTTTCCCAAACAATCCATGAGATCATCCATTCTTTGTAAAGGAAAATGATACCTTATTGTTATTTTGTTGATGGCTCTTGATTTTGTGGACATTCTGGGTATGTGCAGGGTCATGATGGGACAAAAATTGGTGATATGATGGGTATGTGTAATGTATGTGGCTGGCAAATTTTTTTTACCCAAAATTGATGAAATAAAAAAGGTTTTTAAAGGAGATTCTCAACTTTCCACCAATATAAATTATGTTTTACTTTGAATTTAATAAATAATTATTATTCATTTTCTATTTGAATTATGGCTAAAGTCCTAATTGATAGGCTGATTGAAAAACATCTATAGCTTTCAAATGGTATCACATTTTTTGAATCCAAAATATGTGTCACATTCTATGCTTCACATACTATAGGACTAAAAAAAAAATCATGAAGTTTTGACCAAGTTAAGGTGGTTTGACATACGAAGTTCTTATATTTTTTAAAGGTTGTAATAAAAAAATCATAATTAATTATTACTTGGGAAAAAATTACAAAAAATGCATCACATCGGGACATGAGTCCTCTACTTATATCTAAAATATTATAAGAAAATATTATCATTTTATTGTGGTTAGGGTGGTCAGAAGACACAGTGTACTTCTTATTTTTTCCCTAAAATTTAAGTACTATTGCATTGAAATTTCAAATTTTCACCAAATAGATTTTTTTTAAAGTAGACCTAGTATTTTAGAAACTACATTCAATTTTCTATAGATTATATATTGTTACATATTTTTGAAATAATATAGATAACTTATTCAATTTTTTACGTCAAGTTGCCTAACCTTGATTTTTTTGAATTTTTCGCCACTTAAGGGCCTATTTTTCCATGATGATCCTGCACATACCCTTTTCCATTCACCATCCTTCTTTGGTGCTAGCACAACTGGTACCACGCGTGGGCTAAGGCTCTCTCTAAACAATATTCTTTCCAATAATTGTTGCACTTGTTTGTTCACTTCATTTTCTGTAGGTGTCAACCTAGAGGCTGCCTTGTTGGGAAAATTTTCCCTTGGAATCAAATCAATGTGATGGTTGATGCTCCTCATACATGGTAGCCCTTCCAATAAATCCTTGGACACAATTTCATGAAACTCTTCAAGCAACTTCTTTACTTCTAAAGGCATGTCACTATTTTCCTTTGTTGCATCTACTTGTAGGTCCTTGGGAACTACTAAAAAACACAAATTTTCCCCTTTAATCTCTTTCAAGAATTATTTCCATGCTACCAACAATGTTCTTGGACCAATTTCCACCTCTTCTTCCTTGGTTTCCAATGGTGTAAGATTATGTTCTCTTCCATTTTTCTCCAATGTGTAAGTCTTTTCTCTTCCATTAAGGATTTCCTTCCTATCAAACTAACATGGCCTCCCTAAAAGTAAGTGGCATACATCCATGGGCATGATCACACCATGGCTCATCTTTATAAGTTCCTATTCAAAAATTCGCAAGGCATTGTTGATCAAGTAAGACTTAGTGCCCTTTTTGCAACCATGAAACCTTGTAAGGGGTAGGGTGAGCTATCATTTTTAAACCCAACTTATTAACCATTTCAACTGAAACTAAATTATTAGTGCTACCACTATCTATAATGACTTTGTAGCATTTTCCAACTAATTTACATATTGTTCTAAATATTTTTTTCCTTTGGAAAGGTTCATATTCTTTCTTGGTTGGCTTCAATAATTTCATCTTCATCATAAGTGCTTCTCTTCTCTCAGGTTCATCTGGTTGGCTAAAATATCTTGAAGATTCATTATCCCCCTTTGCTACATGTGTACTTGTTGCACTTGTTCTCTTTGATCCTTTTGGTCTACGTTGTGGGAATTCATAAAATCTATGGTTGGACTGTCCATTGTTAAAACATGTGCCTTGGAAGCCTCTACCTTGTCCTCTTCCATATCCACCTCTACTTCTCATTGGGTATGGCCTTGATCATATTTCATCTTTCTCCTTTTGAATTTTTGAAGGAGTATCCTCCTTGCCAAGACTATAATATTTTTTTCGTTGCACTTTCACTTTACTGAATCCACCTTTAGTTTTGTTTGTTCCTTGCTTTATTACCAATTTATCTTCATACTTTAGAGAATATTGATATGCTTCTTCCACATTTCATATCCTTATCATGCTTAGTTCATCTTGGATGTTCAACCTCAATCCATTAACATACCTTGCTACTTTTTCATGATCTAATTCATTATGACCAGATCTGATGAAAATTTTATAAAACTCTTCATTATAGGCCTTCACACTTAACTCTCTTTGTTTTAAATTTTGTAGTTTCTTGAGTAGTTCCATCTGATAATCATCAGGTAGAAACATAGCCTTCATCTTTCTTACCATTTGATCCTATCTTGTGATCTTATCTCTGCCATTTCTTCTACTCTTAGCTTGCACCTCTTTCCACCAAAGTGTTTCATGACCTTTCAACCTTGTTTGAGAAACCTCACTCTTTTGGGTTCCTCTACTTCATCATACTCAAAATATTCCTCCATCTCTATTATCCAATAAATTAGTTCATCTAGTTTTAAACTTTCTAAGAATCTTGGTAACTCCACCATTGTTCCTTCCCCAATATTAGAAATAGCATTTACAAGTCTTCTTTCACCCACATCACTATCTTCATGTGCTCTGCCTCTTCTCATTCCACCTTCTAATGCATTCATTCTTTCCTACATTGCTCTTAGTGTTTCCAACACCTCATATATTCTTCTAGCTACTAGTTGCTACCTCTACCATCCTTCTACTTGGAGGCATCTTGCTACTCTAACTCACCTTATTTATTTTCCTCTCTTACTCCAGTCTTCCTTGCTGTAATATCCCTTGTTGTAGGGACACACCTACAATTCACACACATAGGGCTTCCTCAAAAACCCCAACCTCAACTCAATATCCTTCTTCCCAGAGATGTAGTTGTGACCTGATACCATGTTGATGGCACACACCTCCTTGTAGGTGCCCAAAAACCCACTTTAAAATGAGCAAACAGGTGGAAAAGGAAGGTTGTGTTGCTATAAGAAACCTCACACAACATTTACAGAGGTTTACACATGAGCTATAGGTCAAAAAATTAATTTTGGAAGAATAGAAACCACTATAGAGGCACAAACTAAGTTGCGGAAACTTTTGCTATGGGTACTTGTAGCACTAGCTGTAGGTGACTGTTCATAATTTCAGCAACATAAAAAACTCAAAACTTTCACACAACATTTGATACTTCCAGAACAACAAACTCAAAAATAGAATAAATCATAAACACATGAACATAGATAACAACTATGAAGAGGAAAATATTATATTACTTTTAAAAATCAATTTTTTAGACACTTAAATAAGCATTTACATAAATATCTGCAAAACAGAGTAACCTCTGTTAATCCTCTTTCTCTCTCTTTGTCCTTTTGTTGTTTGCTACTGGCCTCTTTGACTATTTCCAAGCATTCTTGTACTCTTATCCAATATTATTTTTATCCTCTCTGATTGTTCCCATTTTTTTCCCTTCTATTATTTCCTTTGTATTGTTGTTTTGCACCTCCTTTCTCCTCTGTGTTGTCTTCTATTCTTCTAATGTTCTATTCTTCTCTTCCAACTATCCAAAATCTAGAAGCTTCTTGCCAAAATAACAAAAATACCCTGCCTAAAACATTTGCAATGTTCCAAAACCTACATTAACTCCACCTAATTGTTTTTAACTTCAAAATCTCTTGCTCATGTTGCACTTTTTAATTTCGTTTATGTTGCTCAATAAATGAGCATATGACTAGGTTAAACTGTTCCAAAACAAAATCAAAATTTAAAATTTAAATATTATATTGCTCACCGCTCTGTCACGTCAATTTTTTTGAGGGAAAAATACCAAAATATATTTTAAAAAAGTGATGCCCCTACATCACCGTAGAGGCTGCCATATATTCATTTTCTATAGAGCATAGAGCTAGGACTAGTTGTTTTTTGATTTCCAAGAAATAACAACAGATCCCAGATGCATTAAGAAACCAAAGCTAGGTTTCCCATCTTCCAAATCACCTAGATATCAGAATATGAATATCCAAGAAATGAGAAGTGTGTGGCCTTGATGCAGGAGCACCTCAGATATCTAGAAATCTACATCAACAAAAAAAATAAGGGTGGTTTCATCTTGAGCTGACATTTTGGTTTTGACATTTCTTTTTGGCGTGCATTAAATTTTGATTTTAGTGATTGATTATAGTTTTATGGAGTCTAGCATTATATATTTAAATGAAAATTTTATTTGAAGGAGGTTTTATCAATTTATTATATCTCTTGAATGTGAAAACAAGAGATTGAAATGTGCAAATGAATAAATCTTCATAGCTTGAAGTGTCAAATAGGAGTTAAGTGGGGAACAAAAGCGGTGAATGCAAAGAGCCACACTAACATAGAGAATTGAAAAGACACCACATATGATGTTGAAATGTAATAATAAATGTAGAAGAAGACATAGGAAGGGAATTAATTAAATCTCCCTAGGGGAATGTGGAAAGAAAAATTAATTTATAACTCTTACAAAAAATAAAATGGTAGATCTAAAGGGGCATGCCGCGAAGCCAAGGAGAGGAATTTATATAGAATGGTAGCCATATAGTGAAAATTAGTGCCCAAGAAAAAGAGGGATAGGGCGCAACACCAAGGGGAATAATACACCATATATATATATATATATATATATTGCTGCTAAATTGGGATTAGTTCCAAGAAGAGGGTGTTAAACAGGCGTAGGACAACTAAGAGGGGGGTTGAATCAGTTGTCACGCAATTCAGACTTAAAAAATCAACACTTATTAATTCCACAACTACACTATTCTATTATTAAGTAAGAGCATGAAATATAAATAACAAAAATCAAATCAACACAATGGAAACCATATTTTTTACGTGGAAAACCTAATGAAGGAAAAACCATGGTGAGGGTTAACTCACAATATAATGATTATAAAATAGAGGCTCACTGTTGAGAAGAGGACTCACTATCCAAGTACAAAGGCTCACTGCCTACAAAAGGGACTCACTGTCCACAAAAAGGAATCAATATCAACATGGAGGATCACTGCCTACAGATACAAAAGAGAACAAAATGATCCACTACAACAATTAACACATTCACAGGATTGCAAAAATGTTTATCTCACTGCCTTCAACACAATGAAGAACTGCTATCACAACTCTCACACACGCTTTTTCTCTTATGATTTGTGGCTCACTTTCATCACTTTGCACTGCACTATCATACAACTCTTCATAATTAGAATTGATTTTATACCATCCTCAACCTTAGAAACTTACTTTGAGGTTAGCCACAAATGCCTTATTTCAAAAATTAAATTTAGGTCGACAATTCATGATTCCTGGAGTGGAAAGGAATAAGAGTGGACGAATAAATATTTAACCAAGATGAAAAATAATGTCTCGAATGAACTACATGCTTCTTCAATTTAATTTGATTCTTTGAATGAAGTGTAAACACTAGGTTGGATGAACCTAATAAAAACACAAATGAACATTGATGCACATGCTTACCAACAAGAAGATGACACACAAAAGCCACAACATGCTTCCTTATGCACTAGAGAACATCTTAGAATTCTTGTAGATACATCCACAAAAAAACAACAAACTTCAATCACTGAACACCTTTCACCAATCCAACTGGACTATAAAAACACACACTGAAACATGACTTTCAAAACATCAAACTTCAAACCACTTTATGAGACCATAGAAAAGACCTTCACAAGACATATCCCAGATCTAGAAGATCTAAAATGAAACAACAGAGAACTATGGAGCAAAACTATTTTTTCCAATCCATAGAAGATCAACACTGCTAGAACAGTCCACATACCGATGATCATAACTTTCACGTACCATTGAACTAGAAGCTAGAATTCAGAAGGTATCCTCACGAGATCACCATTATCAAAAATTCAGATTTGTACAAGCATAGGATCAACATAGAAGGAATGTGAAGAACATACCAGAGCATTTTCTAAACACATTCATCACTCTGACTTCTTTTCTTTATTAATTTTATCAAAAGCACTTGGAAACTCATCAAACCAGTACATCTACAACACCATAAAGATAGATCCATTTACTCACAAGATCTCAGTAGCATCTTAGCTATACATGTAAAATCTACAACATACTAAACTATGTTGACATCAATGACAACATTAATGTCAACACCACTAGATTAGCTCATGCTTTCATCAATCTCCCCCTTTGTCATTGATGGCAACACAAGATGTGAAAAAACCACCAAAGATAATATCCTTCACAATATCTTGGGAGAACATCTTCTCTTCTTCTACAATTGATTTTCACATGACTTTCTCTCCCCCTTTGACATCAATGGAAAAGATCAACAACTCTGATTAATCCCCCTTAGGAGTACACTCATACTACAACAATGAAAACCATTTCTACTCCCCCTACGGAGTAGACCCAACTATCAGTACAGATAAATAAGGAATCTATGAATTCACTGGACTTATGCACCTTCATGTGCACTTAGTTCGGAGGGCCAATGACCCCCAACATCTCCCTAAAATGCTCAAAAGTATCCTTCAGAAGAGCCTTGGTAAATATGTTTGCAATTTGTTCCTTTTTTGTCACATACTCCAATTTGAATTCATTCTATAGTAATTTTTCTCTCAAAAAATGATACTTGATAGATATGTGGTTTATTCTTGAATGCATGATCGAGTTGTTTGAAATTTTTATTGCACTTGTGTTGTCACAGAAAATAGAAATAGGCTCATCACATATCACTCCATTGTCTTTTAGAGTTTGCTTCATCCAAAAAACTCGTTTGTAGTAGGATGCTACAACAATATATTTTGCCTCTACCATGGATAAAGAAACCGAGTCTTGCATTTTACTCAACCATGAAACTAATCTTCTACCAAGAAAGAAAGCACCACACTGGTACTCTTTTGATCATCTACACATCTAGCCCAATCATCATCTGTATTAGCACTCAAGGTAAAATAATCATTCTTAGGATACCATAATCCATAATTTGGTGTACCTTTAAGATATCTAAATATCCTCTTTATAGCTATAACATGTGCTTCTTTAGGATCTGCTTGAAATCTGGCAACTAAACAAAGTACATGCATAATATCCAATCTGGTAATAGTAAGATAAAGTAGTTCACCAATCATAGATCTATATTTTCTCTGATCAGTCTTAGTAGATTCATCATCTTTTCTCAATTTACATTTGGTCACCATAGGAGTAGAAACCGATTTGGAACCATCCATCCCAAACTTCTTCAACAACTTTTTTATATACTTGATTGTGAAAATAATATCCCTTTATCAGTTTGATTTACTTGTAGACCAAGGAAAAAATTCAATTCACCAATCATAGACATCTCAAATTCTTTTTGCATCTCTTCAGCAAAATTTTTACACATGGGTATGTGCAGGATCATCATGGAAAAAATAGGCCCTTAAGTGGCAAAAAATTTAGAAAAATCAGTGTTAGGCAACTTGACATAAAAATTTGAATAAGTTATCTATATTATTTCAAAAATATGTAAGAATAGAATCTATAGAAAATTTAATGTAGTTTCTAAACTAATAGGTTTATTTAAAAATAAATAAAATATATTTGACCAGTGAAATTTTGAAATTTCAATACAGAGTACTTAAATTTCAGGGAAAAAATAAGAAGTAGGTGTCTGTTTGACCACCCTAACCATAATAAAATGATAATATTTTTTTATAATATTTTATATATAAGTAGAGGACTCATGTCCAGATGTGATGCATATTTTTGTAATTTTTTTCCAAGTAAATAATTAATTATGAATTTTTATTACAACTTTTAAAAATATAAAACTCTGTATGGACCACCTTAATTTGGTCAAAACTTCATGAAATTTAATTTTTCTTTTTAAATCCTATAGTATGTGAAGCATAGAATGTGATGCATGTTTTAGATTCAAAAAATGTGATACGTTTGAAAGTTATAGATGTTTTTCAATCACCTCTATCGATCGACTTTAGTCATAATTCTAATAGAAATTGAATAACAATTATTTATTTAATTCAAATTAAAGCATAATTTATTTTGGTGGAAAGCTGAGAATCTCCTCTAAAACCCTTTTTGTTTCATCAATTTTGGGTAAAAAGTCGTCACCACATACCCTACAAATACCCATAATATTGCCACTTTTTGGCCCATCATGATCCTGCACATACCCACATGCTTTCATTTCCACCAAAAATGATATCATCAACATATACCACTACTATCAACATTTTGTTACCTTGCACTTTGAAGTAAAGATTGTTTTCAACATAACCTTTATTGAATCCTTGCTTTGTCAGGTATCTGTCCAGTCTTACATACCAAGATCTAGGAGCTTGCTTCAATCCATACAATGCCTTCTTCAACTTACAAACCATGTTTGGTTTGTCAGACAACTAAAATCCTTTAGGTTGTTCCATATACACTTCTTCCTCCAATTCACCATTCAGAAATGCTAACGTAACATCCATCTAATAGACTTTAAAGTCCTTGTGTTCAGAAAATGCCAAGAACATCCTAATAGCTTCCATTTTGGCCACAAGGCTAAATGTTTCTTCAAAATCTATACCTTCAACTTGTGAATATCCCTTACATACAAGTCTTGCCTTCTTCCTTACAACTTCTCCACTTTCATTTAGCTTATTTTGGAACACCCATTTTAATCCAATCACATTTTTATTCACAGGTCTAGGGACTAGTTCCCATGTCTGATTCTTTTCTATTTGTTGCAACTCTTCTTTTATGGATCTCATCCAAATCTCATCTTCACATGCTTCACGTACAAATTTGGGTTCAATTTTAGAATGTAGACACCAATTTACCTCAACTGCAACTCTGCTTCTAGTATTCACACCTTCACTCCTATCTCCAATTATTTGTTCTTTCAGATGATTCTTCTACACATACTTAGGAGTCTTAACAACAGGTTCTAGCTCATTCTCTTCTTCTTCTTCTTCCACTTTCTCTTCTATCTCTTCTTCCTTCTCCTTGTTTTCTTCAGGTACATGGCCATAGATAGGATCATCAGGTTCAACTTCACTTATCTCAATAGGTCTGCATATGTCTTCATCAACTTGCACATTAGCACTTTCAATAGTATTTCCCACTCTCTTGTTAAAGAATCTATATGCTTTTCTAGTAGTAAAGTATCCAAGAAAAATTCCTTCATCACATCTAGCATCAAAATTTCCAATATTTTCATCATCTCTTTTAATATAGCATATGCTTTTGAACACCTTAAAATACTTCACAGTAGGAGTCTTACCAGTCCATAACTCAAAAGGTGTCTTAGTGTTGTATCTAATCTAGACTCTATTAAGAACATAAACAATAGTATGTATCACTTCTCTCTGGTACACATCTGGTACGTTTGATTCTTTCATCATCGTTCTAGCAACTTCTTGTACTATTTTGTTTTTCCTTTTAACTACTAATTATTATGAGGGGTTCTTCAAGTAGAAAATTCTCTTCTTATGCCATGTTGTTCATAGAATGAATTAAATTCACTAGAAGTGAATTCTCCACCTCTATCAGATCTCAAACACTTGATTTTAAAATTCACCTCATTTTCAAGTCTTGCTTTGAATACCTTAAACCTATCCAGAGCCAGAGTCTTTTCTCTAAGAAAAGCAACCCATGTCATTTGAGTATAATCATCAATAAGTAGCATGAAATATATGTCACCATTTAGGCTCACAACCCTAGTCAGACCACATAGATCGGTATGTATTAACTCCAAAATTCTGGTAGTAGAGTGTTCTTTTCCTTTGAAGTTGCATCTTGTTCGTTTCCCCAATTGACAACTTCTACAAATAGCATTACTAGGTCTTGTGATTCTAGGCAACTCTTGAACAATCTATTTTTCACTGATCTTGACCATGTTATCAAAATTTACATGTCTCATTCTCTAGTGCTATCACCAACTTTCACTGATTTGAGATACAAGGCAATGACCATCAAATCCTTTCAACTGATAGATGTTTCCATGAGTTCTTCTAGCAACAATCATATCTCCACTTCTGGATCCTTTCCTGATTGCACCATAGAAAAATGGACCCTTTTCATTTTCATGTTCTTTTAGGCCTTGCTTCATGATGATTGGTCTATTTTGCTTTGATTTTATAATGTAACATGGCCTGAACATGCATATTTAGGTACTAAAATTCAAATAACGACATCTTGTGAAGGTGTTGTGAAGTTTTGTAAAGCATTTCTACACTCTTCTAGACTCTATTCATTACAATTTACCTAAAAATCACCTTTTAATCACTAATCAAGTCCCATTTTGAAGTATTGCAAAGTCTTGTAACAAACTTTCACGCTTTTCTAGGCATAAATTCACTATTTATCCCTTTCTTATGCATTATTTGACCCCTTTATGCCCTTATAAGGCTTAATTAAGTGCATTTTTGAATTTTAACCCGACAAACAATATTAAATACAAGATAATTCCTAACACCCATTTTTAGGTCCTAGGTGGGCTCCAAATTCAAAATATTTCAAAGCTCCTTTTGGGTTTTTATTCAAAAAAACTTGATGTCGGCCTGTGATAAGGTATGAATGGGTTACTAAGGAACATAATTGTATAAATAAGTGATTTTCACCTCATTTTACATCCTCCAACATTCACACATCATATTCAACCAATTTCAAGCATTCAAACATCTTACAACATCTTATCAAGCACTATTTAATCATTTTGGAGCATCCATTGAAACAACTTCAAATTTGCATCATCAAGGGTTTAGTAAGTTGATAGAATTTTCATGTTGTTAGCTTATCAATCTCTTGTATTTCATTGTTTCATTAAGGTTTTTATTACCAAAAGTGGGGTTTGACCAAGGCAAACCCCTATTTACTAACCCTCAACCATTTTTCCCCTCTTGCATGTGTGTTTGCAAACCTTTGTGTGCAAAATTAACAAGAATTTTGGTGTTGAAGATAGTTCAACAAGTAAACTAGGTGATCCAAGTCAAATCAACTCTATTTCAAGCTTGGAGAAGGTTTTTTGTCCATTTCCTACATAAATGACTTTGGCAACCCAACAAGCAGACATTTCTAGATCTAGTGTTGCAGAGTTGTCTCTTGATTTCTCAGAATTTCGGGAGAGGAATGATTTTCCACCAATGGTGAATGATTCCCACCTTAAGACTAAAAATCTTGACTTTGTCAGATTCTAGATCCCAACAGTCAGAAACCTATTCCCAACACTTTTTCAGTAGTAGTAGGACTAATTCGCCACCCTGGGCGAATGAGTCCCAATGTTGATTTTTCAGTAACTTTAGACAACATTCACGACATTCCAGATTCCCCAAATATTTCCTAGGTGCACTCTATTTCATCCCATTTCTTTCTATTCTGCATTATTTCATCTTTTGCTTCATTGTTTGCATATCACAGTGTGTTTTCCAGCATACCTTAAATCTTAGTTTTGCATTCATATTCAGTCATATAAATCATTTAGTTGCATTTTTTTAATTTCATTTAGCTTAGAGAACATCATACATAACATAATTTGAATGAACCCCTTAGAATTTTTGGCCTAAGCTCTCTCCTTTTAGGTGAAAACCCCTAGAAGAGCTAGAGAGTACATTGGAGCCAAAAATCTACAGTTCATTTTGGTGAACCTGCATTTTGAACACTTTACATTTCTGATTTCATTTGCATATTGCATCGTAGATTACTCTTTCATCAACATTCAATTAGGAAATTATTTTGTTTTTGCATTCTAGGACTTTCCATATTGCATTAGTGGAAGCTTCATTTAGATTTCATTTTTGCATTGCATATCATTGAAAAAACTGAAAAACCTTCATTTTGTATCCTTAATTGCATTCTGTAGAGCATTAGAATCACATTAAAATTTCTGAAAAATACCAAAAAACATCATATTGGAACTCATTCGCCACCCTGGGTGAATCAATCCCTCTACACTTTTTAAACAACATTTATGGCATTTTTCTGGCATTTTTATGCATTTATGGTTTTTGTAGTTATTTGTTAGTTATAGTTAGTAAAATTTCT
This sequence comes from Sequoia sempervirens, assembly GCA_007258455.2. Taxonomy (NCBI): domain Eukaryota; kingdom Viridiplantae; phylum Streptophyta; class Pinopsida; order Cupressales; family Cupressaceae; genus Sequoia; species Sequoia sempervirens. The sequence goes on along the minus strand of VDFB02145735.1, from coordinate 29,404 downwards.
ATTATTTGCATTTAGAGCTCCTAGATTACTTTGCATTTTCATTCACCCTATCCTTTATGGTACTTCTATGAGTTTTTGGTGCCCCATTGATAATACTCTAGTGAGACGAAGTTCTAGACTCATTGCTTCCTACGATAACACTTTCATTGTGGACCTTGGTATCTTAAGAGCTCCTACTCCTAGTATGGACAATGGTGCATTAGGCATCGGCAATACCACTTCTATTCCTTCACCTTTCCATCCAATGAATGTTGACACCCAAAACAACTCCCTCCCGCAAGAAAAGGTCATTAATATTCATGAGGATTTTGCACATTTACAACAAGACTTGTCACTTGAAAACATTTCCACCACTGCCTTACCCGCAATTGAAAATATTCATCGTTTGATTGAAAGTGATGATGGTTTACAAGTTATGAAGATAATTTTGGAGATTTACAATAAATATGCCTCTTCTAATACCAAATCCACAAACATTCTTGTAAGACAAGGAGGACCTCAAGTTCCTCCTAGCATCCATACCAACTTATACCAATCCATAAGTCACCACAACTATGCACCAGGTTAATTATATAGCTCCTTCTTTCCCAATTCCAACTAGCATTCCTAGTTCTCTTGTGGTGTCGCAAGTCCCCTCCACCACCTTCAACCCCCTTAGTATTCATTTCACTACCCCTAACATCACCTACACTCCATCACCATTTTCCCTTCCACCTCAAACCACTTACCCCGACCCTATTCTTACAGAACTCCTTAACACCGTTTCTTCCATGCAACACCAAATTTTCACCATTAGCCAAGGTCAAACCACTCCACCCACATACCATGTCTGTATTAGTCCCTTATCCTTAGAAATATTATGTACCCCAATGCCACAAGGGATAGAAATGCCTCGGTTTGAGAAATATGGAGGTAAAGGAGACCCTATCAACCATGTTAATGCTTATACAACTTTATGTAGTGATTTTGTCCTTGATGATAAAATTTTAGCCAAATTGTTTCCAAGGACCTTGAAAGATACTGCATTAGAATGGTTTTCCAACTTTCCCAATCATTCCATCTGCTCCTTCAATGAATTGGTGGATGCTTTCATAAGTCACTTTCAAGTTCACATGACACCTAAAAAGACAATGGTTGACCTCATGAGATGTAGGAAAAACACAGATGAAAAGGTCACTGATTTTATCTCATGATACCAAACCTTGTATGCTCAAATTGATGTCAAGATTCTTGATGCACATCTACAAAATATTTTTATGAAAAAATTTCACACAAACTTTTAGGATAAACTAACTATGATGAAATTCCCTTCATTTATGCATTTATGCACAACCTTGTGTGAATATCACAACTCAGTTTCTAGTCATGATTCAAAATCCACTTCAAACCAAGCCAACAAATCAAAACCACCAAACCACAACAACACAAAAAAAAATTGCAAACCAAATAGAGGCTTTTTACAATTTAATCTTCCTTCACAACCACAACCACCAACTCAACCAGTTCCAAATCAAGTGGCAGTTGTTAAACAAGTTGTGCCTTATGCCTATGTGGACCCAAAGAGACAATTTACACCCTTACCCAATACCCTCCATAACATAATGAACCAATTACTTCAACAATACATGCTCGCTTTGCCACCCGTTAAACCACTTGATCCCAACCATCCATTACCTCCCACCTTCAAACCTAATGTTTATTGTCATTTTCATCACCAAAATGGACATGACACTAAACACTGCAAGCATCTAAAACATCTAGTTCAAGACCTCATTCATTCAGGCCATTTTTCCATTGCAGGTGTTAATGATCAAGGAAATAAGTTTGTTGCACCCCCTAACCAGAATTTACAAATTTTCACCAACCCTATGCCTAAGCATAATATCTCATTTGTCAAGCCTAGTGAACCTTCAAACACTAATGTTATGAATGTTGATACAAATAGTGAACAACATGATACAACTCCAAATGTTACCCAAGTTAATCCTATGGATAAACTTGTGGGTGCGATAGATGTTATCCCTCGTAAGGGCCAAACCAATAAATATATTGATATTACTTTTTTTGCTAAATATATATACTACAAAAGCTTCATGATGGTCCTCTTTACATAGCCAATAGAATATATGATAAGCCCACTAATGGAATATTAATAGATCTCGCATGTGGTGAGAATGTGATCACATAATAGTTTTTAGTATTACACGATCTCTATGAAGATGATTATAATAAACCAACCACATGGATTAAGAAACATACTGGTTTTGCATGCTCTACAATTGGATCAATCATGCTCCCATTATAGATAGGACCCAAAACTTTAGAGGTAACATTTTAAATTATTCCACAATCAAATCAATTTCATTTGTGGCTAGGCAACCCTTGGCTTCACTCAATGAAAGTGGTCCCATCAGTGGTTCACAAGTGTTTGAAGTTTCCACATGAAAACGAAATATTTACCATACACCATAGTGGATTTAATCCCTTATCCTCTAAAGGAAATTTTTCTTTAGAAGCCTTTTGGCCTACACCCATGGAACCCATCACTCCTCAAAAGGACTTCTTTTTCATAGCTTATCAAAAGTTCAAAGCCAAAAAGATAGTCGAATTGTCTCTTCGTAACACATCCCCGTCCACTTCCACACCTCCTATCATAGATGAAACCATTCTTCAACCTAAGTCCAACATTGAGAAAACCACACATCCTCATGAACAACCACCTTACACACTTCCCCACCATCATTTAAATGGCCAAGGGAAAATTAAACCAATCCTGCCATGCCTCCTCACATTAAACAAGTGTATAATGCAAAAGAGAAAGTGGTTGACCCGTCTTCTTCGGTTTCTTCTGTTCTCCCCTCTTTTGAAGCATAAGAACCTATGATGACTCAATCTACTCTTATACCTCAACAACTTCAAAATAGAATAAAATGAAATTGTGGTGTTAGGGAACATAGGAATCATCGTTGTCTCCTCGCTTGCCAGTCTCATATAGAAGAAAATAAAGAAAATCAACCTCTACCTTTGACAGAAGTACTAGATGACCAACCTCCTTCTACTGACCCACCACAAGATAGTCCAGTACAACCTTCACAACAAACTGAACCAATCCAACAGCCACAACTTTTGATACATCCTTCCTTGGAAATCACCCTTCATCCTCCCGTCGTCATCAATCTTGATGATGATGATGGCAATGCAGAGATTTCCAAAATAGATGAAGAAGTGCACAATGATCTAAACTCATTTTCTTATACAATGAGCTTAAAAGATAAATCCTCTCCACCAAGTGAAGAACCTGGTATGACTCCTAGTTCAACACTTGCAATTCTTCCTTTGGACAACCAATAGCCCTCACATTACATTGAACATGATTGGGAGGCAGATGACTTGTTAGATGGTTGACTTGCATTCGCCTTGTTAGCATTTTGTATGTTTCTTTTATTTTGATTTTTTTTTTCATGTGTGTATCATGTTTAACCCCATAACATGTGTTTGATGTTCCCTCTCTTTGTACACTTCTTCTATTTGTATCTCTATTCTTCTATCTATGTCATGCATCTTCACTTTTTCTCTTTTGTTTTGTGTTTTCCTTTTTGGGATGACGCAATACGTAGAGACGCCCTATGTCTCTTCCATGCTGACCCAAAATTTCCTTGTCTTTTTTGCTTTTGTTTTGTGTTTTCATTTTGGGGATGATGCAAGGAATTGAGACCACAATGTCTCCTTCATGTTGACCCAAAATCCTTCACTTTTCTTTCACCTTTTCATTTTCTTTCTTTTTGCTTTTGTTTTCCTTTTGGGGATGATGCAAAGCATTGGGGCCATAATGTCTCTTTTGGATGTTGACCCAAAACTGACTTTCTTTTTCTTTTGTTTTCACTCTCTTTGTGTCATTCTTCCAGTTCTATTTTCTTTGGGGAATGGTGATAGTTGCAAGCTCTTTCATAAAAACATTGCAGCAACGAACATACTAACCCCAAATCCATAGATCCCTTATGTGTTTGGTGTGCTTTCTTTTCTAGGGGGAAACTCCCTGTATTTTGTCCTTCATTTTCGTTGACCTGACACAGCCTAACTTCGAAACATATGACTTGGCATAGGGCTTTCCAAGTTGGCTCTCATGTCTCATTTTCCTTTTTTCATTTAACCTTTGCTACTTTAAATTAATTTCTCATAGAATGATGTGCAACAATTCCTTTAGAGTGGGGGGCATACATTACCATAATTCATTTGGATTCTTGGTTCCTAGTATAGCCTTGTCATTTATTTGATCCATTTATCACTTTGTGGATGACATTGGGTGTGATGTACTTCATAAGTGTGGTCTATCTTAGCATATTGCATTCCTCTTGGTGGCTTGATGCGACACACTACATCTCCTAAGTTGTGAATATACTATTCTTTGATTGGTCCTCTCTTGGATACATTAGGCACAATGTTCCCTAAGTGACTGACCTTGCATGAACTTAACAAGACTCCTTTGAATATCTTTTGAATTCTACATTACATTTTACATTTTTGCATTTTTCACTTTTTGCCACCTTGCATAATGCAACTTACATGCCTATGGCACCCTTTATTTTTGTTCATGAGTTTTAAGCATACAGAGCTTTGCTTGTCTCATGGAGCATGAACTAAATTTTTTCCTTGTGGTTCCTTGTTAAAGTTATCAGAAGGTATAACTTTGATATGGTTGAGCAGGAAATCCACCTAGCAACATGACTTTTCCCCATAGCCATCTTTGTGTTGGTGAGTGCATACCAACTAGCGTATGCATCTTACCTCTTGGGATTTCTCACCCCGCAGACAACCAAAAGTTTTGTGGCCCCAAAGTGAGTATATTTGGGCCTTCTAACCTAGTGGACCGCCCTGAGTTTTGTCATCCTAGAGTGAGTATACATTCTCTTTTAGCCCAGATCTAATCCATAACTAGTTGGACAAATGATCAAAGCTTCATCCAATTTTCTCTTTCACTTGTGTGTTCCTTTTTTCTTATGTTTAGTTTGCAATGGGATCTTCATCTTGGGTGCTTGATCATCCCTCTTGATCATTTTCATTCCATCTTGCTAACGTAAGTATGTTTGAACCCTCTTCTCGATGTTCATGGCTACTTTAGTTTGAGTTTGAAGCAAGTTCATCCTCTCACTAAATTGGGGGCTAAATGCACCATAGAAAAATGGACCCTTGTCATTTTCATGGTCTTTCAAGCCTTGCTTCATGATGTTTGTTCTATTTTTCTCCGATTTAATGATGTAACATGGCTTGAGCATGCATATTTATGTACTAAAATTCAAATAATGACATCTTGTGAAGATGTTGTGAAGTGTTGTAAAGCATTTATACACTCTTCTAAACTCTATTCACTATAATTTACCTAAAAATACCTTTTCATCACTAATCAAGTCCTATTTTGAAGTGTTTCAAAGTCTTGTAACAAGCTTTCACACTTTTCTAGGCATAACTTCACTATTTATCCCTTTCTTATGCTTTATTTCACCACTTTATGCCCTTGTAAGGCTTAATTAAGTGCATTTTTGAATGTTAACCCGACAAACAACATTAAATACAAGATAATTCCCAACACCCATTTTTAGGTTCTAGGTGGGACCCATTCGCCATGGGTGGTGAATGAGTCCCCCTTGGCTCCAAATTCAAAAAAATTCAAAATTCCTTTAAGGTTTTTATTCAAAAACACTTGATGTCGGCCTATGATGAGGTATGAATGGGTTACTAAGGAAGAAAATTGTATAAATAAGTGATTTTCACGTCATTTTACATCCTCTGACATTCACACATCATATTCAAGCAATTTCAAGCATTCAAGCAGATCTTACAACATTTTATCAAGCACTATTCAAGCATTTTGGAGCATCCATTGACACAACTTTAGACTTGCATCATCAAGGGTTTGGTAAGTTGATAGCATTTGCATGTTGTTAGTTTCTCACTCTCTTGCATTTCATTGTTTCATTAATAGTTTGATTACCAAAAGTGGGGTTTGACCAAGGAAAACCCCTATTTGCTAACCCTCAACTATTTTTCCCCTCTTGCATGTGTGTTTGCAGACCTTTTTGTGCAGATTTAAAAAGAATTTTGGTGTTAAATATTGGTCAAGAAGTCAACTAGGTGCTCCAAGTCAGATCAACTCTATTTCAAGCTTGGAGAAGGTTTTTTGTCCGTTTCCTAGAGAGCTGACTTTGGCAACCTGAGAAGTAGACATTTCTAGATCTAGTGTTGCAGAGTTGTCTCCTCATTTCTTATAATTTTGGGAGAGGACAGATTCTCCACCAATGGAAAATGAGTCCCACCTTAATACTAAAATTCTTGATTTAGATTCTGGATCCCGATAGTCAGAAACTTGTTCCCGACACTTTTAAACCAGTAGCAGGACTAATTCGCCACCCTGGGTGAATGAGTCCCATTGTTGATTTTCAGTAACTTCAGAAAACATTCATGACATTCTTGATTCCTCAAATCTTTCCTTGGTGCACTCTGTTTCATCCCATTGCTTTCTATTCTATATTATTTCATCTTTTAGTTCATTGTTTGCATATCACAGTGTGTTTTCCAGCATAGCTTTAATCTTAGTTTTGCATTCATATTCAGTCATATAAATCATTTAGTTGCATTTTTTCATTTCATTTAGCTTAGACAGCATCATACATAACATAATTTGAATGAAACCCTTAGCATTTTTGGCCTAAGCTCTCTCCTTTTAGGTGAAAAACCCTAGAAGAGTTAGAGAGTACATTGGAGCCAAAAATCTATGGTTCACTGATTTCACAGGTATTATTCTGAAACACAAGTTTAAAACCATTTCTACACATGTGACCAACACTCAAAATATTATGCCTTAAACCCTTTACATAATATAAATCATTATTACTATGCACACCATCAAAACTAATTGAACCTTTCCCACAAATCTTAGCTCCTGAAAGAAAACATAACTAAACCACCATCATATTTCTCAAGTTTAGTGAGATTACTCTTATCTCCACTCATGTAATTAGAACATCCACTATCAATTACCCAGTATTCTTCATCCTATCTTTCATTAAACGTGGTAACCAAAGTACCTTCCATCTTATTCCTCTTACTCTCCAAAGCCTTCTTGTTCTTTCTTACATATCTTCCAGGGATAGTGGATATAGATTTACTTTCCAAAGCTAAGAACAAGAATTCACTATCATTGACCTCATTTTCAGATTCATCATTAGAAATTCCTGCTTCTTCTTTAACATAGTACAACTTCTTATATTTATTATCCTTCCTATCCTTATCCTTATAATTCTTGTTCTTCTTATGCACAACTCTATTCAGACATCTTGAAGCATAATGACTAATATTACCACAACTAAAATTTTTGAAGGGAAACATACCTTTATTCTTTTTGATGCCTTTCTTCAAACACCTGGTGAAGTTTTCTTCCAACTCATCAACACAATCACTATCCAGTTCCTCTTCAATCTTCAATGCTTTAAATTCCATTTCTATCTTTTCTTCTATCTTCTCTTCTTTCCAGAACTTTCTAAATTCAAATGCTTGTAAGGTGCTGAAAAACTTTTCCAAAGTATACTTCTTAGGATCATACACCTCTTTAATAATTGAGATGTTTTCACTGTATCAATCTGGTAGGGTTATCAAGATCTTCTCAATTATATCTTCATCTGATAATTTTCCTCCTTGATCTCTAACTTCATTTGCAATCAGTTCAAGCCTCTGAAATAAAGTTGTAAAATCTTCACCTCTTTCCATCTTCAGATTCACAAATTGATGTAGAGCTATAGGAAGAAAACTCAACCAACCAATCCCGTTCAACAAAACTTATCCAATTCTTTCATGTCCATTCAATTAGGACTCTTTGTCCTTCACAAAACTCATGATTTCATATTACCAAACTGATACTATGGAACAAACTACTTTAATATTCTACAAAACACTTTAGAAAACCATCAATAAATTGTCCCAAACCTTTCCTTCAGCATAAACAACCTAAATTTGTGTTCTTACAAAGTAGACTATCACAAAACATCAATTAGGCCTATTTAGACCATCAAAACAACAAACTCAACATTCCCAAATCCAAATCTCTTTGAAAAGTCATCAACAAGTGTAATTAAATCTATATAACATGCTTAAACTATTTCCCAAGTTTTATTTGTGACATTTCATCAAACTTTTATACTGAACCATCCAAGTTGGACTCCAAAATAGGTCTACTCCAAGACTGTCTTATTAGGATAGTATACAAAGGTATTCAAAAACCTTTAATTTCACCAAACCTTTATTGAAGAGAGACCAAAACATACTGAAATTCCATTTGAAAGCAATAATATTCATGAAAATATCTTACCACAATTCAAATCTCTCAAAAACCATATTACAAACTATTATTTTAAAAATTATCACAAATTTCAAGCCTAGGGCTTATTGGATTTACTAACTCCAACCTATAATTCACCCAAAAAATGATTTGAAGAGACCCAATTAGATCTAAACAAGCTTAATAAACCATCAAAAGTTCATTTCCATTTATATTTTGCAAGCCCTAGTGTTCAATCTTCTTAAAACTCTCTTTTGTGGACTGTAACACTATTTATAGGCAGAAAATGCAATCTTGCTCAATTTACGCTTAATATTTTTCTAAAATTCCTTTATAACAAAAAAATATATTTTTCAAAGGATTTCCTTACCAAAAATCAAGAAATTCCAACCTTAAAAATGTGAGAAACATAATTTTGTATGTCCCTGTTTACCCTAGGACAAGGTTTCACTAGTTTTCAAAAAATTACCCATATCTTGCTCAAATAGAACCCAAATTGCATGAAACAAAAAAAAATTGGAAGGTTATTGCATGCTTTATCACTTACAAACATCTATCCATCATTTAATTCCCATACTAAGCCATACACAACCAAGAAATAGCGAATTTATGAAGAAATCTGCTTAAAAAAAGAGCTTTCAATGATCTAGTTCACTTATTCAATCACCCACTAATACAAAAGTGATTTGAAAGCCTTTTTAAATGAAATACAATATGAGTCATCACCTTCTAACTATTTTCCAATGACCTAGAACAAAAAAGACCTTTCACCTTCCCTTCTTTACATCATTTTGTAATTTTTTGCAATATTGTGACAACCTTTGAGTTTTCCTTACATTTTTGCATATTGGACTCAAATGACCACCCTAATAACAAAAATATTGAATAAAAAAATTTAATCAGTCTCCAAGATTTTCTTCATAGAAAACATGTCATTGTCAAGGTGCTCCTACACCATACTCCTGGCCAAATGAATTTCAAGTCCACTTGAAAGTTGAAGTTGTCCACAAAACTGCATTCCTTGTATGCTCTACTTCTGGTCCATCTTGAAATTTCTCTCTAACATCTTCATTTTATCCATGCAAATTAAGTTCCTTCTTGTTTTGCCAACTGAAATCAGAATCATTCTGCCTTGATTCATCTCAAAGTCTTGTTTCTCTCTTTGTCCTCTAACCTGCAACTTGTTCCCTATCCACAAGATCAGTACAATAAAGAAATGAAACATAGTTTTTATCATCATACCTCCATCATCCTTCAATTATTTTCAAACCTACAATACCAACTCATTCATGATCATCCCTTTAATCAACTCAAGGTCTTCTTCTTTTGATATCAGATTCTATATCTTTGTTATTCTTTCATCTTCATGCTTGGGAATGTCTGCAACATTTTGATCTATGAACTCTACTTCAACATCTTCAAAGACTTCATCCTCTTTCATATTCATGTGCCTTCTCCTTTTGACTACCTTCTTAATGGGCCATGTAACTCTTCTCTTTATCTTAAAGTGCCAACTTGTCCATTGCTTCATAATTTGCTCTGTCTTCATCATAGACTCTTGGAACTCTTTCTGAAACCTCTTCATCTCTTGCTTCAACTTAGCAATCTCTCTATAAAAAATTTCTTGTCTCTTCTTCTTCTTTCTCTCTTCCTTTGCCTACAAATGACTTCTCAGTATCTCCATCTTTTCAAGATGGTCTCTCAACTTCTCAACTTCCCTCAACTTTCTCTTTGCCTTCTCAATGGCAGCAACCTCACATAAACTGCAACCAACCACAACACAACACCAAACACAAAACCACAACTAAAACTCACCATCCCAAAAATTTCTCAGGCTCTGATACTAATTTTATGTAGAGATGGAGGAAAAAAACTCAACCAATCAATCTCATTCAACAAAACTTATCCAATTCTTTCATGTCCATTCAAATAGGACTCTCTGTCCTTCAAAAAACTCATGATTTCATATTACCAAACTGAGGCTATGGCACAAACTACTTCAAGATTCTTCAAAACACTTTATACAACCATCAATAAATTGGCCCAACCCTTTCCTTCAGCATAAACAACCCAAATTTGTGTTTTTACAAAGTAGACTATCACAAAACATCAATTAGGCCTATTTAGACCATCAAAACAAAAAACTCAACATTTCAAAATCCAAATCTCTTTGCAAAGTCATCAAAAAAGTGTAATTATATCTACATAACATGATTAAACTATTTCCCAAGCTTTATTTGTGACATTTCATCAAACTTTCATATTGAACCATCCAAATTGGACTCCAAAATAGGGTTGCTCTAGGACTATCTTATTAGGACAATATACAGAAGTATTCAAAAAACTTTAGTTTCACCAAACCTTTATTGAAGAGAGACCACAAAATACCCAAACACCATTTGAAAACAATAATATTCATGAAAATATCTTACCACAATTCAAATATCTCAAAAACCATATTGCAAACTATTATTTTAAAAATTATCACAAATTTTAGGCCTAGGGCTTATTGGATTTACTAACTCCAACCTACAAGTCACCAAACCAATTCTTTGAAGAGACTTAATTAGATCGTAACAAGCTTAATAGACCATCAAAAGTTCATTTCCATTTGTATTTTGCAAACTCTAGTGTTCAATCTTCTTAAGACTCTGTTTTCTGGACTATAACATAGTTTATAGACAGAAAATGCAATCTTACTCAGTTTACCCTTAATATTTTGCTCCAAAGCCTTTAGAACACAAAAATATATTTTCCAAAGGATATCCTTACCAAAAATCAAGAAATTCCAACCTTAAAACATGAGAAACATAATTTTTCATGTCCCTATTTACCATAGGATAGGGTTTCACCAGTTTTCACAAAATTAACCATATCTTGCTCAAATGGAACCCAAATTACATGAAACAAAAAAAAAATGGAAGGTGATTGGATGATTTATCACTTAAAAATAGTTATCCATCATTTCATGTTAGGCTTAGAGATTGCAGATATCTAACAATTAAATGTAGATTTAATTAATAAACAAAGAAACTAAAACACACATAGAATAAATCATAACACAAAAATTTAACGTGGTTCACCCAATCCGGGCTACATCCACCAAACCATAGCCATCCAATACTTTTATTATCCAGTGCAAAACTTATTACAATCTTGCAAATAATCACGTTTTTCATCATACTGTAATAACCATATGAACCCCTTTTTAACAAGCTTAGAAGCTTCCAGATTTTTGGGTTCTACAAAATAGGATTTTTCATTTTTTGATTTTTCCCTTTTTCAGTGATACATATACCATGGGCAAGGATATGTGTCGGGGTGTATAGTATACCATGGGCTATACAGTATAGCATGATCAGTCACCACATACCAACAATCTCCCACTTGGAGATTGATCAGGCTCCACACCAACACAATCTCCCACTTGGAGACTGATCATGGATGACATTGTTGCAATTATAGCTCCCACTAGAAATAAGTACCTTGGACCCTGCTGCTCTGTTATACTTGAATTCAACCTTGAAGGCCAACCAAAGTTGAAGAGGAGCTCAGCTTCTCTCTTGTCACTATCTTCATAAACATATCCACTAGATTAACATCTGTATGTATCTTGTCCAGCTTGACTTGTCCATCCTCCAACACCAACCAAATGAAATGATATCTCAACTATATGTGTTTTGTTTTAGAATGCAAGGCAGAATTCTTTGCAAGCTGTATAGCACTCTGGCTATCTGTAAACAAGTAATATTTAGCCTATTGTTTTCCCAACTCATCCATGAAAATTTGCAGCCATATCATCTCCTTTTCCGCCTCTGTTGCAGCAACATACTCTGCCTCTGTGGTGGATAAAGCAACCACCTTTTGCAATCGAGAAATCCAACTCACTGTTGTCCCACCAACTGTAAATACATAACCTGTGGTACTCCACCTGGTATCTATATCCCCTACCAAATCTAAGTCAACATAGCTTTTTAAATTAGTATTAGATCCCCCAAAACATAAACATTTATTGGATGTACCTCTCAAGTACCTAAGAATCCATTTTACTGCATTCCAATGCCCAAATCTGGGATGACTCAAATACCTGCTAACAACTCCTACAACATGTGCAATATCTGGTCTCGTGCATACCATGGTGTACATTAAAATTCCTATAGCTTAAGCATATGGTACCTTGGACATTTTTTCTTCCTCCTCTTGTGTCTTTGGACACATATCCTTAGTCAATTTAACATGACTAGGCAAAGGTGTGCTGACAGCTTTTGCATTCTCCATATGAAATCTTGCAACACCTTTTCAACATAATTAGCCTGGGATAAAAACAATTGTCTGCTTTTCCTATCTCTATGAATTTTCATACCAAGGATTTGCTTTGATGCCCCCAAATCCTTCATAGCAAAAGATTTTGCTAACTGTTGTTTTAGCTCACTTATGTGATCCATGTTAGAGCCTGCTACAAGCATGTCATCAACATATAAACATAAAATCATGTAGCTATCATTATCCAACCTCTTAAATAAACACAATGGTCAAAATTACACTGACTGTAGCCTTGCTCAACCATAAAACTATCAAATTTCAAGTACCATTGCCTAGGTGCTTGCTTCAAGCCATACAAACTTTTCTTCAATCTGCACACTAGTTTCTCCTTACCTTTGACCTCAAATCCTTGTGGCTGGTCCATATATATTTCCTCTTCCAAATCACCATAGAGAAAGATTATTTTAACATCAAGTTGTTCTAAATGCAAATCTTCAAGTAGCCACAATACTTAAAACAATACGAATAGAAGTCATTTTAACATCTGGAGAAAAAATCTCATCAAAATCAATACCCTTTTTCTGTGCAAATCCCTTTACAACTAATCTAGCTTTAAATCTTTTCTTACCTCCATCCTCCTCTTTGAACCTATAAACCCATTTGTTTGGTAAAGCCTTTTTACCTATAGGCAACTTGCATAATTCCCAAGTCTAGTTTTTCAGCAAGGAGTCCATTTCTTCTTCCATTCCATGCTCCCACTTAACCTTGGTATCCACTTGCATAGCTTCATCATAATTTTCTGGTTCACCAGCATCAATTAACAAAATAGTATACAAAGAGGGAGAGAATCTTTCTGGAGGTCTACTTATCCTTAAAGATCATCTAACAGGATTTTGTGGTATTTGTTGTTGTTGTTGTTGTTGCCCAACATGAGGAACCACTGAAACATCATTGTTTGGAATATCATCCAACACTGCATAATCATTTTATTTCTTCTCATGCTACAGCAACAGATCTTTGTACAATACTTTCTCATTGAATATGACATCCCTGCTTCTCACAATTTTTTGATTTTCAAAATCCCAAAGCCTATAACCAAATTCATCAATGCCATATCCAACAAATACACATTTCTTTGATTTTGCATCAAGCTTGGTTCTATTTTCAGAATCTACATGTGCAAATGCTTCACAACTGAAGGTTTTGAGAAAAGAATAACTCACCTTCTTACCTTTCCATGCTTCCTCTGGAATACCACAACCCAAAGGATTAGAGGGACCTCTATTAATTAAATAAACAACAGTTTTTACAGTCTCTGCCCACATTTTTAAAGGCAGCCCAACATGCAATCTCATAGTCCATGCATGCTCCATTATTCTTCTATTCATGCGCTCAACCACTCCATTTTCTGGTGGAGTCCTTGGAACTGTTTTCTTCCTAGGAATACCATTAGAGGAACAATAATATTCAAACTCTTTGCTGCAATACTCACCACCATTATCGGATCTGAGACATTTTATCTTTTTACCTGTCTCATTCTCAACCAATCTTCTCCATTTTTTAAAAGTTTCAAATACATCAGATTTCTACCTAAGGAAATAAATCCATACCTTCCTAGTTGCATCATCAATGAATGTAACATAATACAGAGAGCCACCAAGAGAAGATACATGAGTTGGTCCCCATACATCCGTATGCAGAAGCTCCAATTTCTCATCTTTCTTTTGCTTCCCATCCTTGAGAAAACTTACTCTCTTTTGTTTTCCATACACACAATTTTCATATTAACACATTTTAGACCTGGTAAAACATTATTTGAATGAAGTACTTTCATACCTTCTGCACTCATATGTCCAAGTCTATTATGCCACAGTGTTGATTCATAGTCCATAGCAACTGTATGATCTTCTACCTGCTGAACTGCAACAATTGTTCCTGAACATTGACATTTTTCCATAACAATTAAAGTAGAAAGGAACAATATGACCTGTACAAAGATATAAGGTGCCTACTTTCACACTTTTCTACCACTAAGGTACCCTTTGTGACCTTCCAATTTTTATCACTAAATGTAACAACACAACCTTCATCATCTAGTTGCCCTGCTGAAATTAAATTTTTGCTTAACTTTGGAACATGCCTTACCTCACGTAGTAGCCAATGATTCCCATTCTACAACTTAATCTTGATTCTTCCCTTTCCAACAATCTGACAGGGTTCATTATCTCCTAAATAAACTAGCCCAAAATCCCCTTGGACATAATCAAGAAAATAACTTCTATGGGGGGTAGCATGAAATGAAGCCCCTGAATCTAACACCCAAGAATCATAAATATTATCAAGGGAAAGAATCAAAGCATCCTCATCAGATTTATTACTTACCACATTTTCCTCTTTACTTTCTTCCTTTTTGTCTCCTTTATTTTTCTGAGACCAACAATCCCTCTTGTCTCTAGATTGGGACCTTTTCTCCTTTGATTTTCCTCGTGACTTCCCACAATTTCCATAATTGTTTCCTCTCTCCTTTATTATGCCCCTGCTTTCTGCATTCAAAACACTGCCTGATGTGGATGTTCCACCTGATCTTTTCCTATGAATTTCCTCACTCAAAATAACACCAACAACATCATCAAATTTCAATGTATTCAAACCAGAAACAGAATTGCTAATAGCCATTACCAAGCTATTCCAGCTTTCAGGAAAACAAATAATCAAAAGAGCCCTAACTTCTTCATCAAAGTTTACTTTTACAAAAGTTAATTGACTGGTGACCGTATTAAACTCATTTAAATGATCAATAACTGACCCACCTTCTACCATTTTCATATTAAATAAACACTTCATAAGAAATACCTTATTCGAAATGAAAGCTTTTCATATAACTTGACTAGGGTTTCCATCAAATCTTAAGTTGTCTTTGTTGTTGTAATATTGAATGCCACTAATTGTGCCAGGCATAAACAAATACTACCAAAGCCTTTCTATCCAAAATCTCCCAGTCCTCATCAGACATTGTTGCGGGTTTCTTGGTTTTCCCTTCCAATGGCCACCATAAATACTTCTGATAGAGATAGTCCTCCATCTACATCTTCCATAACTGATAGTTCTACCCATTAAACTTCTCAACCTTCTTACCCTCATGTGCCATTACTCCCACTCAACCGTGAGACATTCCTACAGACAATAATCGAAAGACAACCCGCTCTGATACCACTTGTTAGGGTTAGAGATTGCAGATATCTAACAATTAAATGTAGATTTAATTAATAAACAGAGAAACTAAAACACACATAGAATAAATCATAAAACAAAATTTTAACATGGTTCACCCAATCTAGGCTACATCCACCAAACCCCAGCCATCCAATACTTTTATTCCAGTGCAAAACTTATTACAATCAAGCAAATAATCATGTTTTTCACCATACTATAATACCCATCCGAACCCCTTTTTAACAAGCTTAGAAGCTTCCAGATTTTTGGGTTCTACAAAATCGGATTTTTCCTTTTTCGTTGATTTTTCCCTTTTTCGGTGATGACGCGAAAAAGTAGGAGGAAAAGCGAGGATACATGTCGGGGTGTACAGTATACCATGGGATATACAGTATAGCATGATCGGTCACCACATACCAGCATTTTCTTCCCGTACTAAGTCGTACACAACCAAGAAACAATGAATTTCTGAAGAAATTTGCTTAAAAATAGAGCTTTCAATGATCTAGTTCACTTATTCAATCACCCATGAATAAAAAAGTGATTTCAAAGCCTTTTTAAAGGCAACACAATATGACTCGTCACCTTCTAACTATTTTACAATGACCTAGAACAAAAAATATCTTTCACCTTCCCTTCTTTACATCATTTTTTAATTTTTTGCAATATTGTGACAACCTTTGAGTTTTCCTTACATTTTTGCATATTGGACTCAAATGACCACCCTAATAACAACAATATTGAATCAAAAAAATTTAATCAATCTCCAAGATTTTCTTCATAGAAAACATGTCATTGTCAAGGGGTATGTGCAAGATCATCATGGAAAAAATAATCCCTTAAGTGGCAAAAAAATTAGTAAAATTAGAGTTAGGAAACTTGATGTAAAAATTTGAATAAGTTAGCTATATTATAACAAAAATATGTAAGAATAGAATTTGTAGAAAATTGAATTTAGTTTCTAAACTACTAGGTTTGTTTTAAAAAAAAAAATCTATTTGGTGAAAATTTGAAATTTCAATGTAGTAGTACTTAAATTTCAGGGAAAAAATAAGAAGTAGGTGTCATTTTGACCACCCTAACCACAATAAGATGATAATATTTTTTTATAAGATTTTAGATATAAGTAGAGGAATTGTGTCCCAATGTGATGCATTTTTATTTTTATTTTTCAAGTAAATAATTAATTATGAATTTTTTATTACAACTTTTAAAAAATATAAAAAACTCATGTCTAACCATGTTAACTTGGTCAAAAATTTATGAAATTTAATTTTTCTTTTTTTAATCCTATAGTATGAAAGGAATATAATGTGATGCATGTTTTGGATTCAAAAAATGTGATACTGTTTTAAAGCTATAGGCTTTTTTCAATCAGTCTATCAATAAGGACTTTAGTCGTAATTTGAATAGAAAATGAATAATAATTACTTATTAAATTTAAAGTAAAGAATAATTTAAATTGGTGGAAAGCTGAGAATCTTCTTCAAAAACCCTTTTCATTTCATCAATTTTGGCTAAAACAAAAGTCATCAGCCACATACCCATCATATTGCCACTTTTTGGCCCATCATGATCCTGCACATACCCCAAGGTGCTCCTACACCATACTCCCAGCCAAATGAATTTCAAGTCCACTTGAAAGTTGAAGTTGTCCACAAAAATACATTCCTTGTATGTGCTACTTCTGGTCCATCTTGAAATTGCTCTCAAACACCAACTTTAGATTTCACTTTATCCATGCAAATTAAGCTCCATGTTCTTCCAATTGAAATGAGAATCATTTTTCCTTGATTCATCTCAATGTCTTGTTTCTCCCTTTGTCCTCTAACTTGCAACTTATTCCTTGTCCACAAGATTAGTACAATAAATAAATGAAACATAGTTTTTATCATCATACCTCCAAGACCAACTCATTCATGATCATACCTTTAATCAACTCAAGGTCTTCTTCTTCTGATATCAGATTCTTTATCTCTATTATTCTTTCATCTTCATGCTTGGGAATTTTTGCAACATTTTCATCTATGAACTCTACTTCATCATCTTCAAAGACTTCATCCCCTTTCATCTTCATGTGCCTTCTCCTTTTGACTATCTTCTTAATGGGCCATGTAACTCTTCTCTTTATCTTCAAGTGCCAAATTTTCCATTACTTCATCATTTGCTCCATCTTCATCATAGACTCCTGGAACTCTTTCGCAAACCTCTTCATCTCTTGCTTCAAATCAAAAATATCTCTATCAAATTTTTCTTGTCTTTTCTTCTTCTTTCTCTCTTCCTCTTCTTGCAAATGCCTTCTTAGTATCTCCATCTTTTCTAGATGGTCTCTCAACTTCTCAACTTTCCTCAAATTTTTCTTTGCCTTCGCAATGGCAGCAACTAAGTTCTCACATAACCTACAACCAACCACAACTAAAACTCACCATCCCAAATATTTCCCAGGCTTTGATACCAAATTGATATAGATCTAGAGGAAGAAAACTCAACCAATCAATCTCATTAAACAAAACTTATCCAATTCTTTCATGTCCTTTCAATTAGGACTCTTTGTCCTTCAAAAAACTCAAGATTTCATATTACCAAACTGAGACTATGGCACAAAATACTTCAAGATTCTTCAAAAAATTTAGAAAACCATCAATAAATTGGCCCAACCCTTTCCTTCAGCATAAACAACCCAAACTTGCGTTCTTACAAAGTAGACTATCACAAAACATTAATTAGGCCTATTTCAACCATCAAAACCACAAACTCAACATTACCAAATCCAAATATCTTTGCAAAGTCATCAAAAAAGTGTAATTATATCTACATAACATTATTAAACTATTTCCCAAGCTTTATTTGTGGCATTTCATCAAAATTTCATAGTAAACCATCCAAATTGGACTCCAAAATAGGGTTGCTCCAAGACTGTCTTATCATGACAGTATACAAAGGTATTCAAAAAAATTTACTTTCACCAAAAATTTATTGAAGAGACACTAAAAAATAACAAAAATCCATTTGAAAGTAATAATATTCATGAAAATATCTTACCGCAATTCAAATCTCTCATAAACCATATTGCAAACTGTTATTTTCAAAATTATCACAAATTTCAGGCCTAGGGCTTATTGGATTTACTAAATCCAACCTAAAATTCACCCAACCAATGCTTTTAAGAGACTTAATTAGATCTAAACAAGCTCAATAAATGATCAAAAGTCCATTTCCATTTGTATTTTGCAAACCCTAGTGTTCAATCTTCTTAAAACTCTATTTTCTGGACTATAACATAGTTTATAGACAAAAAATGTAATCTTGCTCAATTTACCCTTAATATTTTGCTCTAAAGCCTTTAGAACATGAAAATATATTTTCCAAAGGATTTCTTTACTGAAAATAAAGAAATTCCATCTTTAAAAATGTGAGAAACATAATTTTCCATGTCCCTGTTTACCCTAGGACAAGGTTTCACCTGTTTTCAGAGAATTACTCATATCTTGCTCAAATGGAACCAAAATTGCATAAAAGAAAAACCAAATGGAAGGTGATTGGATGATTTATCACTTCAAAACAATTATCCATCATTTCCTTCCTATACTAAGTTGTGCACAGCCAAGAAACAGTGAATTTTTGAAGAAATCTGCTTAAAAACTGAGCTTTCAATGATCTAGTTCACTTATTCAATCACCCACTAATACAAAAGTGATTTCAAAGCCTTTTTAAAGGAAATAAAATATGAGCCATCACCTTCTAACTATTTTCCAATGACCTAGAACAAAAAAAATACCTTTCACCTTCCCTTCTTTACATCATTTTGTAATGTTTTGCAATATTGTGACAACCTTTGAGTTTTCCTTACATTTTTGCATATTAGACTCAAATGACCACCCTAATAACAACAATAGTGAATTAAAAAAATTAATCAATCTCCAAGATTTACTTCATAGAAAACATGTCATTGTCAATGTGCTCCTGCAGCACAAATATATGCTTCGCGACCAGCTTCTTTATCAATTCCACTCTTTCATTTCCTTGATACATGTCTTTTAACTCCTAGAATTCATATGCAGTTTCCAAAGAAGAAACCTTCACTCTCTCATTTTTAGATAAACCACTACAAATAACATATTTCACCTTCTCATTTTCTTCATAAGAAGAAATCTCATCTGTAGTAGTAAGACCACCAGACGGGAATGTATACTTTGTTTGAACAACGTTCCAGGTCTTGAAACTAAAGGAGATAATATATCCTTTCATCTATCCCTTCCAATCATTGTAGTCAGATCCATAAAACATAGGGATTGCCAACTTATGTGCCATCAGATCTTCCTTAAGCAATTAAGCTCAACAAGGAACCAATGCTCTGATACCAAGTGCTAAACAAACGTAGGAAAATTGAGAGGGGGGTGAATCAGTTGTCACACAATTTAGACATAAAAATTCAACACTTATTAATTCCACAACCACACTATTCTATTATTAAGTAAGAGCATGAAACAAAAATAATAGAAAGAAAATCAACACAATGAACAAGATATTTTTAATGTGAAAAACCCAATGAGGGAAAAACCACAATGAGGGTTAACTCACAATATAATGATTATAAAATAGAGGCTCACTGCCCAGAAGAGGACTCACTATCCAAGTACAAAAGCTCACTGCCTACAAAAGGGAATCAATGTCCATAGAAAGGACTCACTACCCAATAGGGAGGCTTGCTACCTATAGATACAAAAGAGAACAAAAAAATCCACCACAACAATTAACACATTCGCAATACTGCATAAACCTTTATCTCACTACCTTGAACACAATGAAGAACTGCTATCACAACTCACGCACACTTTTTCTCTTATGATTTTTGGCTCACTTTCATCACTTTGCATCACACTTTCATACAACTCTTCATAATTTTATTTTCTTTTATACCATCCTCAACCTTAGAAACTTTCTCTAAGGTCGGCCACAAATGCCTTATTTCAAAAATTCAAATTAGGTCGGCAACTCAAGATTCCCACGGTGGAATGGAATAAGAGTGGACCAATAAAATATTTAACCAAGACCAAAATAATGTCTCGTATCAACTACACACTTCTTCAATTTAATTTTATTCTTTGAATTAAGTGTAAACACCAGGTCGGCCAAACCTAATGAAAACACAAATGAACATTGATACACACACTTCCCAACAAGAAGATGACACATAGATGTCATGATACACTTCCTTAGGCATGAGAGCACATCTCAGAATTCATCTAGATACATCTGTAACAAAACAAAAAACTTCAATCACTAAACACCTTTCGCCAATCCAACCAGACTATAAAAACACACACTGAAACATTGAAATATGACTTCCAGAACATCAAACTTCAAACCACTTTGCAAGAGCATAGAAAAGACCTTCACAAGAAATATACCATATCTGTAAGATCTTAAATGAAATAGTAGATAATTGTAGAGCAAAACTATTTTTCCCAGTCCACAGGAGATCAACATTGCCAGAACAATCGACATATTGGTGATCATAACTTTCACTACGTATCATTGAACTAGAAGTTAGAACTCAGGAGGTATCATCACGAGATCACCATCATCAAACCTTCAGATCTGTACAAGCATAGGATCAACACAGAAGGAATGTGGAGCACATACCAGAGTACTTTTGAACACATTCATCACTCTGACTTCTTTTCTTTATTAATTTTCTCAAAAGCACTTGGAAGCTCATCAAACTAGCACATTTGCAACACCATAAAGATAGCTCCATGTACTCGCAACATCTCAGTAGCATCTTAGCTATACATGTACAATATGCAACATACTAAACTATGTTGACATCAATGAAAACATTAATGACAACACCACCAGATTAGCTCATACTTGTAATAGAGGGGTTGCATATGTGAACTGATTTAAATTGAACAAAAGGCTCAGAATCAAATCCAATAAACTATGGAAGATCAATCTTGAAGGGGACAACATTTAAATTCATTAATTGAAAGACTATTTGGAGGTTGCTCATATGTTTGGCTACATTGAAGAGAGGTGAGTCAACTTACTTGAGGGGCAACTATAAAGATAATAAAATTCTAGGGATAATAGGTGAGTGAGCACCTAGAAGGGCACATTGAACATGGAAGATGACATGAGTAGAAATTGCAAGAGGAAAAAATAATGAGCTAAAGAACTCGATACAAAGGAAAGATATTGAATGTAATAAAGATTATAGTCAAGGGAAAAAATGTTGGCCCATTAATTTGAACTTTGTGTGAGATCTTAAATCTGTTTAATTTGAAAATTTGAGGGAAAATCAATTGGGAATTTTTCATGTTAAAATTTTGCTACTTTGTGAACAATGAAATTGAATGAAAACAATTTGTTATTGCAATTAATCTTGCTAATTATTGTTGATTGTGTAAGTTGTGGATAGTAGGAGGGGAGTTCCCTCTTGCATCAATTGGTAAGGACATATAGGTGTGTGTGAATAGATCGCCGACAAGGAGGTAGTTCACATTGAGAAGAAAGTGTGTGAAGTGGTTGAGAAGTAGCACGTGAGAGCTATTGAAAGTGTGTGAGGAATCCCAAGCAGCAAGAGAGAGAGCTTGAAGTCTCAAAGAATGTGAATTATGAAAAAACTACAGCAGGCAAGATGGTTTGGGTTGTGAGGAGACCCATACGAATACTGCTTTGGGAGTAGTATTGGGAGAATGTGGAGAAAAAAATGTGTGAAGCAATAGAAAAGATAGTTCAGGAAGAAGTAGGAAAGATCGAGGTGAGGCTTGAAAAATTGGAGAAGAGTGTTGGGAAAAGTGATAGGAAAGTGGTAAAGAAGAGCAAGGACAACAATATGAGGTGGAAAGAAGAAGTAAGAACAACCCCTATGAAAGAATTTTTAGTAGAGACATGTCCTGAGGAAGGTATGAAGAGAGAAGACAAAGGTTAGCAGTGAAGTGGTCACAATGAAGAGAGATGAACGAGAAGTTGCAATTGATAAGAAGGTGGAAGATATCGCAATGAAGTTCAATGTTGTAGCTATATATGGAGATGCGGTAAAACAATTTTATGATGTTAATTTGATTTTAGATGAAAAGATAGAAGGAATGGATAGAAAACAAGAGCATATAGCAGATGTTGAAAATGGGTGTGTGGTTGTGTGTAGACATGGTTAAAGATGTTGCAAGTTATTTTTGGTGGAGGTGGTCGGTTAGAGTTGTGTTTGAACCCAAATAATGGGAAAAGAGTGTGGAAAGTATTTGGAAGAGAAGGTTAGGCTTTTGTGGACATGAGTCTACAAGGGAAAGAAGGAAGAGAGTGCAGTGTTGCTAGAGAGAGGTGGTGTGTGTTCCAACACGATGCTAGAATAAGTGAAAGAAAGATTGATTTTTAGCACTTGAACAACAAAGGAGTTTGTTGTAGGTTGATGTCAACCTGAAAGAGTGATTCCATCACTCAACTCCACCATTTTGAACTTATGCTCACAATCTTTCTACCCAGTGTGATTGATGCAAGAGCACCTCAGATATCACAGTCTGCGACAATAAGAAAAAGGGGGGTTTCATCTTAAGTTGACATTTTGGTTTTGACATTTTTGTTTTGGTGTGCATTCAATTTTGATTTTAGTGGTTGATTATAGTTTTATGGAGTCCAACATTATATATTTAAATGATAATTTTATTTGATCTAGAGGTTTTATCAATTGATAATTTCCCTTGAATGTGAAAATGGGAGATTGAAATGTACAAATGAATAAATCTCCATATCAAATGAACACACTTAAAGCTCCTCACAACCTAAAGCATCAAATAGGAGTCAAATGGGGAACAAAATTAGTGAATGCAAAGAGACGCACTACCATAGAAAAGTGAAAAGACACCACGTATGATGCTGAAATGTAATAATAAATGTAGAGGAAGACATAGGAAGGGAGTTAATTAAATCTCCCTAGAATAAGCTATAGGTGGGGAATGTGGAAAGACAAATTTGATTTATAACTCTTAAGAAAATAAAATGGTAGATCTGAAGGGGCACAGCTAAGGTAAGAAGAGGAATTTATATAAAATGGAAGCCATATTGTGAAAATTAGTGCCCAAGAAAAAGAGAGATAGGGCGCAGCACCAGGGGGAATAATACACCATATATATATATATATATATATTGTTGCTAAATTAGGGTTAGTGCCAGGAAGAGGGGGTGCATAATGAGTCGATTTCAATTGAACAAAAGTCTCATAATCAAAGACAATAAACTATGGAAGATCAATCCTGAAGGGGATGACTTTTATCGTCATTAATTGAAAGAAAATATGCAAGTTGCTCATACATTTGGCTACATTCAAGAGAGGTGATTCGACTTGCTTGAGGGGCAACTAGAAAGATATAATAAAATTCCATGGATAATAGGTGAGTGAGCACCCACATGAACACGTGGAATGTGGAAGATTCCATGAGAAAAAAATGTAGGAGGAGAAAATAACGAGCTGAAGAACTCAATACAGAGCAAAGATATTGAATGTAATAAAGATTATAGTCTTGAGGGAAAAAATCTTTGTTGGAGATATAATCTCAACCACTTCATTAACTTATCCAACTATAACTGTCTTCTTAGTATCCTCTGTATCAACCTTCGTATATGGAGACAAATCTCACTATTAATGATAAATCTTGAAGATAGATTTTAGAAGGATTTGAAAGGAAAATGTATTAAATCCTATGTAGGTTTCCCACACTTTATGGGTGTTTTAGAATATATTATTTTATGTTTTTTGACTCAACTCTCAAGATGCGTAATCTTCTATATATTGGTTGATATCTATTTTGTTAACTACTCTGAAATGGAATCCAACTACGCATAGTTGTAAGAAGCAATTAGATGTTTGTAAGGAGTCAAAATTTGTAATGTTTGTATGAAAGAGCCAAAGTTCAAATAGTTTGTAATGCTCTTTTATCAATATAAAATATCATGTATGTTTTCTATTTTATTCTCCTTTCAAATCCTACATCTAGTATCAGAGCCATAAGGTGTCAAGGAAGCTTATCAATTCCTAGCATTCAAGCATGGTAGTTGGTCTAATAGATGAGTCACCCAAGCCAAAGCAGCCATAGAATTTGTATGAAGTTTTTTAGTCTTGTTTACATCACACTGCACTAGTCGACTGGCCCATGCATAGATTGTTATTTTCTACTCCCAAAATTTATTCATGTTGTGGCAGAAAAGTCCAAAGAATTAGTGCTAGTCTCCCACTAAAATAAGAGTTGGATCATGAAGTTTGAGAGATATTTGTAGAGGAACAAAAGTCTATGATTGCTTTATAAGTTTCTTGAGAGAAGTCGCAGCTTGAATATCTTCCCATAGAAAGATCTGCGAGAGTGTTGTAGCTTAAGGTTAGCAATTCACTGCTGTGAAGAGAAAGATATGTTTCTAAGGAAGAGCCGAGGTTAGAGATAGAAGAAGAGATCCCTACCTATTCAAATTGAAGAAGTCTTCCCTGCTGAAAAAAGTTCCTATTAAATGCAAAGCGCGGGAGTTTGTTGAATCGTTGTTGAAGTAGTTGTTTGAAGTGGTTGAAGAAAAGTCCAAATCACTAGAGTTTTCAATGCTTGAAGAATGAAGTGAGATGCTAGAAGAAAAAGATAAAATAAAGTGAGTAGATTGTAAGGAGGTCAAAGATCACAAGATCATATGAAGAATTATGACATAAAGTTTACTTTATTGTTGTGTCAAAATATCAAAGTGTTAGTAGCTCTAGGAAAGGTGGAGAGGCAGATCCAATGTCAAGATAACATTGCAAGTGATAAGAAGAAATCACTATCGGCATGATGAAGGAGCTATTGATTTTCTAGGCACTAATTTTGTAGTCACACAAGAGCTTCCATACAAGGGATTGTAGGATATGGTGAAAGAATGAGAAAATGGTAGGTCGTAACCCAAAAGAAATTCTAGTTTCAAGGATGGTAGTGTTTTTCTGAGTCACTACAATAAGATTAAACAAGTTACCAACCAATCTGCTATTAAAGGGAGAATCAATTTTTTCAAAGGAAATCACTAGCCAAGATTAAGTTGTCAATCATATAAAGTTTTCCAAATTGTTTATCGTAGAATATTTGTGGTTGTTTTGAAGTCAAAGGAGAGGTTGTTGGTTGGAAATTTTGAAACTGCTATTAGGCAAGATAGAAGCAACAACCTTTAAAGGGAGATATCAAAAATATTTGAAAATTTTGCAAAAGTAAAGGCTAGATAGTCATTAGGGAGTAAAGAGTATGATACTTGGAAGGAAATTGTAGAAAAGAAATCAGTTAGATTTGAAAGAGGTACAAAAATGTCACAGCTACAATTATTAATGGAACCACTACTTCATTGGAGGTTCATAGTCTTCCTTTCTTGTCAAAGTTTGGAGGAGGACATTTGAGAATGTGGAGGAACATGAAGCTACTAAAACAATGAGAAATAGGAGTTGCTAAAGAAGATGACAAGATCAAAGGATACACAAGTGAAGTTGTAAATTGGTAAAGAATAAGGCCAATAGAGCCAATTGAACATAGGATCCTCAAGCACAAGCAACATAGCTCAGACATAGGTGTTGAAGAAAGTGATTGTATCACACCTAAACCTATGATAGACTGGTGACAAGAAGGCCAAAAATTGTGGTTAGAGCATACCAATAGAAAATTGGGATTTCTTAGGTTTGATCCATAGAATTTGAAGATAATAGATGTTGGAGCATGAAAGGAAAAGAGCAAGAAAGTAACTAGAATTTGTAGGTAAGTGTGATATCAAGATATTTAACCTATTCTAAGTAATTAAAATGCAATGGAACACATAATGAAACACCTCAAGATTAGCCTAAGGAATTTGAAAATACAAAGAGGAAAACGTTAAATGAAGATAAATGATTATACCTTCCTCCTTGCAGCTGAAACTCCTTGGTTGGCCCTTGATTTTGATTGATATGTATGCTCCTTGATGGCTCTTGATATGGCTAAAATGAAGGATTAGACTATGTGCTTGAATGCTAATGCAAATGGATGGAATTGATGGCTAAATGAGTGCACAAAATGGCAGCATTTAGTTTCAAAAATGGCTAAGTGTACAAAATTCCCTTGAGGAGGGGGTATTTATAGGAGAATTTAATTCTCTAGAGAATTTAACGGTTGAGATTGATCCAACAAAGTCAAGATGAAGGGCTATGGTGGGTTGAGAACTCACAAGCCCTCACATCTTGACATGTGGATGGTGAAGTGGCTAAGAGGAGGTGAGGTGTAAATGAGGTGGCCAAAAGGTACATGAGGTGGAGGAAGGACAAGTACTTTCCAAGTACCTTGGGGAGTGAGAAGATCTCCTCAAAAAGGAATTTGTTGTCCCCAAGTGAGAGTGAAAGGGACATTTGAGGAATTTTGGAATTCCTCAAAAATCTCCATGGGAAAAGGAGAGGTGGTTGGAGAAATAAATGTGAATTAAAAATTCACATTCTTAGGAGAGTCTAAAGGATAAGAGAGGGTCTCCAAAAAGGTGGGAATTGGTCACATGTGCATGAGGTGACATGTCAAATATTCTAGAAGCCTTGGAAAGACAAAATGTGAATTAAAAATTCACATGGGGAGGAGAGAGACATAGGATGAATAAATGAGAATTAAAAATTCTCATGGGAAGGAGGGTCAATGTCCAAAAAGGAAAAATGGAAGAATTGACCAAAAAGTGGTGCTAAAAATGGCTAATGACTTTGATTAAAGTTGTGCAAACACTTGATTATGATAATTAATGGAAGATTAGAGACAAGTGGCAAATGTAGGAGGATGTGACATTAATCCTTGATTAAGAGGATGCACACCCTAAATATGAATTAATTAAATTAATTCATATTAGAGATGGATTATGGAGGATGTGACAAGGAGTGAGAAAAGAAGAATTTTAAATTGATTTTAATTCAATAGATTAGGATGACTAAATTAAATAAATTGGTGTATTTATTTAATTTAGAGAAGATAAAAGCATCAAATAAAGTATTTAATTATTAAATTAAACACTTTAAGAGTCTTATGTGAGAAGCGCAATATTAATTAAATAAATTAATATTGACAGAATTGATGAATAAAGGGGAAAATTTGATCATATGGGAGTGATCAAATTTGGGTGTCTACATTTTGCCCCTCTTCAAAATATTGTTAAAATAACAATGTTTCGAAGAAAAATAAATGTCAAGGATGAAGAAAGGGATAGGGATTGATGCCCCAGCCTGATAGAGAAGGAGAGGGATGCCCCAGTGCCTAGCTTGAAATGGATGGAAGAAAATGATAGGGTATGCCCCCTCGAGAGGGCGGTTGGGGAAGAAAGGAGGGGGCCTCAGACGACTTCTCGATAGAAAGAAATGGAGGAGACAGTTGGATAGAGGGTGAAAAACTAAGCAACTTTTCCTCTTGAACGAAGTTGATTAGATCTACGGTTTGCAAATGGCAGCTCCGGGAAACAAGGGGATTAATTAAAAGGAAAAAAAGGTAAATAAAAGGTAAAAATACCTTTTATTTAAAAAATGGGGGGTTAAAAGGTAATTTGAAGAACTACCTGGTGTCATTGTTACTGTAGCAAGTGAGGAAAGGAGGAAGAAGAGGGAGAGGAGATGGAGCAACCATGTCGCGAGATCATGACATCGAGATCATTCACCGAGTAGATGAGCTGTGGAGACGATGGACCCACTTCGTGGTGCCCCGCAAGGTGAGTATGAAAACCCATGTTATTTATTTTAAATATTTAAACATATGTTGTAAGATAGTTAGAAATGTATCATATGGGTTTGGTGGGCGGGAGGAAATGGAAAAATGGGTAGGTTGCCAAATTGGCAAAAAAGGAATGGGCAGAAAAAAAATTTGGGGGCGGGATATGGGCGAAGAGGCGTGCCACAGTGGGGCGTATGCACCCCGGGCTGGGGCGTACACGCCCCGGCCGTGGGGTGGACATGCCCCGCCAGGGCGGAGCCGCCCCGGCGGTGGGGCAGACACACCCCGCTGGGGTGGAGCCGCCCCAGCCTTAGGGCGGACATGCCTCGAGCGGCGGGGCGGACACACCATGCTAGGGCGGGGCCGCCCCAGCGGCGGGGCAGACACATCCCACCGGGGTGGGGCCGCTCTGAGCAGCGGGGCGAACTCGCCCCCGCAGCTCGGGGTGGACACGCCCCAAGCTGGGCGCGCAGCCGCCCCGAGAGCCCAGGGTGGACACACCCCTAGACAGGGCACAGAGTCGCCCCGTGTGGGCAAAGCCACCCCGATGGGGTGGACATGCCCCGAGAGGGTGCACACGCCTCGGGGAGGGGCAGAGCCACCCCAAGGAGGGGCGAACACGCCCCGAGGGGAGCGGTAGCTGCCCCTGAGAAGGGCGGACACGCCCCGAGAGGTGGAGCTGTGGTGATAAAGAAAAGAAGAAAGAGGGAGGAAAAAGAGACTGTCCCGATGGGGCAATATGAGGATGAGGGGAGAATAAAAGTAAAGACGGTCTAGGGCCAGGAAGATTATGTACTGATAAATGGTTGATGTGGATGCAGAGCTTAGGGTGGATACAGACACATGAGCGACGGTCGGAGGCATTGATAGCGGCTCTAGCAGTGATGACGGGTGTGGA
>VDFB02145733.1:0-36895 GCA_007258455.2 Sequoia sempervirens | reverse complement strand
CTATAAATCAAGAGGCCCCCATCTCTGGATCTGAGAAACTATTCCGACTCATTGCAGTTCCACTCTCTATTAAACCAAAATATCAAAGATAGTAGTTGTGGCTTAAGATCAGAATGAAAGTGATAGGTCTCTTTTACAGAAAACCAAATTTGAATGAAGGGTCAAGATTAATTGATAAAGATGAATGGATGAGATCACTTTGAGAAGCAAGGAAATAGGGTTAGGGAAAAAATAGGGTTTAATTAAGGATGGACGATGGAGATTAAAAGTTAATAAAACCTTATCAAGGGCAAAGATTAATTGAGATAAGAGATAAGATTTGGCACAGAAAAGAGGTAGTTGGAGCCAAAGTGAATTTCCAATTATTTAATTGGAAAGTGGAGGAAAAGAAAATTAATAAATAATTAAAAATAATTATTTGGAGGGAAAAGTAGGAAATAATTAAATAAAATAAGATATATTTAATGAAGAAAAAACTAATGAATAATTAAATAATTAAAATTATTATTTAATTATAGTAGAAAAATAAAAAAATTAAATAAATAAAAATTTGTTGAATTATAGAGAGAAAGGGTTAATTAGTGATGTATTTAAAGAAATATTAATTTATTTAATTAATTAGGGAAGAATAAAATGAGAAATTAAATAATTAAATAATTATAACTATATAATTAATTAATCTAGAAGAAGAATGAGAATTGATTTAGAAAAATGGTGTTAATAGGCTTAGGACATTAGTGTCTACACTAAGCACCTATCTTCACACATAGTTCCGAGTATTTACTGTCCAATGGTAAGCATGTATGTGATATTTTTACTCCTATACTTCTCTCTCTCATACATTGTTTTTTGAGCTCTATTCACTTAAATCAAATTTGAAAAAATAGAGTGAACTTCAATAGATTAGTAGTACTACTGAATTTTTGACATTATCTCATGTATTAACTTTGGGTTGTATTCAACTAAATTAAATCTAAACAATATAGTTTATTTCAACACAATAATTATAAATATTGTTAGTAGTAACCTTAATCTCAATATACACTAAAAAAAAATGAAATCATAATTAATTTATATAACCATCTCTTATCAAAAAGTATTGTTTATGTTTTTTATTTTCTCAAGAACTTTAGTGTTCAACTCTTCATGCTTTATACTCAAATAAATAAAGAACAAACAAAAAAAAATAGTAAAAAGTATTTTAAAAGAAAAGAACTCACAAATGAAATTATTAATTAATGAATGGTTGTTTTAAAAAATATAGTAAATTAAATTAAATTGTGATAATGATATATTTAATATATTTAATAAATTATTTACTTTATATATTAAACAAAAAATATATAAGAATTTTGAGATGTCTATATTGAATTTTGTTATTTTAACTTTTAGTTAAAGTTATTTTTATTTTAGATATAATTTCCTTTATTATAGTTGAAGAGTGATTTCAATTCTCAATAATAATGTCATAGAAATTATGTTCATATATTTAAAAAGTTAAACATAAATAACTTTTTATAATATAAATTTCATTTTCAATATCCATCTGAGCTATTAAATAGAAATATCATTTTAAATATTCAACAATTTTTAAAATATAAATACTAAATAAATTATATAATAAATACTCTTAACTATTTGTTGCTCAATATTTGATTGAAGGGTCATCTCTCTAGTTAAATATCATTTAAATTTTTATTATAAATAAATTTTGACCTATTAATGAACCAAGTCATTTTAGAACGTTGTATTGTTTAGTGCCAAATTTTCTTTTAATACATCCATTATATTTAATGAAAGTTTGACTTTCTCCTAAATATTTTTCTTCATAAAATTTAGAGTTTTAATGTGGATGCATCCCTTCACTATCACATGACTATCCATCTACATCGATGTGTATAGCCTTGCACATTTAGTGTCCCATGGTAAGTTATTGTAACACACCCATCTGTTTTGGGAAGTTACCTTTGAAAGTTTGTATTGTTAACATGAAGTTACTCGAGATTAGAAGTGGGTATTATTGGGAACAGGTTTTGAAAAACTAATAATTCTTTTGGCTTAAATTTAAATAGTATCAATTCAAATTTTTATTATAAATAAATTTTCAGCTATTAATGAAAATCTGGGATGAACCAAGTCAGTTTGGAGCCTTGTATTGTTTAGTGCCAAATTTCTTTTAATACATACATTATATTTAATGAAAGTTTGACTTTCTCCTAAGTATTTTTCTTCCTAAAATTTAGAGTTTTAATGTGGATGCATCCCTTCACTATCACATGACTATCCATCTACATCCATGTGTATAGCCTTGCCCATTTAGTGTCCCATGGTAAGTTATTGTAATACACCCATATGTTTTGGGAAGGTACCTTTGTAAGTTTTAAAATAAAAAAATAGTAAAAATTATTTTAAAAGAATAGAACTCACAAATGAATTTATTAATTAATCAATGAGGGTTTTTAAAAATATAGTAACTAAAATTAAATTGTGATAATGATATATTTAATATATGTAAAAAATTATTTATTTTATATATTAAGGAAAACACATATAAGAATTTTGAGATGTCTATATTGAATTTTGTTATTTTAACTTTTAGTTAAAGTTATTTTTATTTTAGATATAATTTACTTTATTATAGTTGAAGAGTGATTTCAATTCTCAATAATAATGTCATAGAAGTTATGTTCATATATTTAAAAAATTAAACATAAATAACTTTTTATAATATAAATTTCATTTTCAATATTCATCTAAGCTATTAAATAGAAATACCATTTTAAATAGTCAATAATTTATAAAATATAAATGCTAAATAAATTATTTAATAAATACTCTTAACTATTTGTTGCTCGATATTTGGTTGAAGGGTAATCTCTTTAGTTAAATACAATTAAATTTTTTATTATAAATAAATTTGTGCTATTAATGAAAATTTTGCATGAACCAAGTCATTTTGGAGCCTTGTATTGTTTAGTGCCAAATTTTTTTTAATACATCCATTATATTTAATGAAAGTTTGACTTTCTCGTAAGTATTTTTCTTTGTAAAATTTAGATTTTTAATGTGGATGCATCCCTTCACTATCACATGACTATCCATCTACATCCATGTGTATAGCCTTGCACATTTAGTGTCCCATGGGAAGTTATTGTAACACACCCATCTGTTTTGGGAAGGTACCTTTGTAAGTTTCTATTGTTAACATGAAGTTACTCGAGAGTAGAAGTGGGTTTTATGGGGAACAAGTTATGTTAAACTAACAATTCTTTTGACTTAAATTTAAATAGTATAGTGCATGGTAGTGAAATTAGCATCTAGTTGTATTATAAATATCAAATTTAGATTTGGATATAGGACTATTTTATTATATTTTAAATATTTACAAGTTTTGAAAACATAATTATATTTTTTGATGGAAAAATATAGAGGAATAATATATTTTTTTATTCTACAAATAAATCCTTGGAAAAAAGATAATTTTCATACTTCCTTTCATTCTTTTTTTGGTCACTCTTGCATCTTCAGGTCTATGGGATTGCATAGTCAATGAATTGATCACTCAAAGGTTCCATTCTCTTACATCTATAAACCAAGAGGCCTCCATCTGCAGCTCTGAGAAACCATTGTGATTCATTAAATTTCCACTCATCATTAGACATCTTCTTCAACCTTAAAGATCTACTAACATCAAAGAGTGAAAACCTATTAGAATACCCACTTGTTCCATCATAGAAATCCATCACTAGCCACATTTGTATGTTACTTTTCTCCCATAAATTATTAAAGTAAATATAGCTAGAAATAATAGTTTTCCACAAAGAACAACCAATTAGAAATTGTAACAAAGTATGAAGAGGAAGTTTACAAAATACTATGTTCAAGATGTCCTTTGGAATATGATATATGAAGATTGATTCTTCCATGAAATATGTACTTTATTTAACCCATCCTCTTTGCATGAGTTGACTCTTAGTGTACATGATGAAATTTTACCTTTCTTCTATGCATCCTTAGGCTAATTTGTGTCATATATCTAGTTTTCTGATCCATCCTCTATGCTTGATGCATCGTCTATGCATGATCCAATTTTAATGGTAAACAAAATTGGTATAAATTCTACTTGATCAAGAATCAAATTTCTTCCATGTATCCATTAATTTACACTTTCCATATGTATCTTTCTTTCACATCTTCTCTTGAAGGCTTAAATCTAAGTGTGAGATAGTTGGTATAAGGGTTCTTAAATTCCCTTTCTTCTTTTCTGTTAATATTATTCCAATTGATTTCCATTCTCTTAATACCATGGATGAACCTTGAATTGTAAAATTCTCCCTTGGAAGCCATCATCTCTTCTTGAGGTACCTCTAACAAACCCCTATGGTTAAATAGAATTAAAGCTTATATTAAATGAAAATTTTGAGCTATTTCCTCAACTTAAGTAAGATGTAAATTTTTTCATCAACCAATACATCTTAGATCCTTGCATTTGTTTGGTGTCACTTTCTTTTGGATCCACTCTTTATTTTTAATCAAAATTTTAATTTATGCTGAGAAGTTAGCTTTGGACTATCTATTGGGTTTTAATGTGGGTTTCCTTTCATCTTTACAAGACTAAGCACCTACCTTCATATGCATGTTCTTAAGAATTTAATTTCCCATGTGTTGTGTGGTATCACAACATGTCCCATTTCTCCCCTTGGAAAAATGTGGACCCCCTTTTTTCTCCCTTTCCTCTATTCCTTTTTGCTTTTGTTTGCTTTGGCATCATTCTCTGACTTGCTTGATTGCTAATATCTCTTTCAATTTTGTGTGGCCTTTTTTCTTTATCTTTTATTTCTTGGATTCATCGTTTCCATATTTTCATAAAATTTTAACATATAATTGGAAAATGGAATCCTAGAGTCTTGCATTTGCATTAAGGAAAATTGTATCTTCATTTGGTCCTAGCTCTGCCCTGTATTTTATTGACCAAAGTCCTCAATCCTAGTAGTTTCCTTTTTTACTGAAGTCCAGAATTTTATTATTTCCTTTTCTTTTTCTTATTTGGAAGTCAGAAACCGGAGAGCCTGTTTTGAAATTTTTTAATCTCTCTTGGACCCGATTCCTAGTCTTTACTTTTGTTACAGTTTTTTCTTTCTGAAGCTTAGAGGTTATTCCTGGATCCCACTATTTCTTCTTAAAGTCAATACCAAAAAGCCTTAATCTCAGTGATCACCAATTGATCACGTATCTTTAATGACCTATACCTCACAGAGAATCAGTGTGACATCTGATTTACATGAATAATCATTGCGTCATCTTTCTCTAGTAGTGAGCCTATATAGAAATCTAGGTCTTCTTGATTTGGCCCCTAATCTATAATGATTGCACCTTTATTCAAGCAATTAATGCAAAATAACATGTAATTAATGAAGGTGGAAAACTACCTATGTACTTGGCACTACTTCAACCATGCATTTTCTTTTGTAACACTTCAATTCACAGTATACTGCAAATTTGCGAAGGACATTGAAAGAACGAAATGACACTAGCATGGAAGAGGAGGTAAATTTCCAGGAAGCAAAACATAACTACCAAGGGTTTTGAAGTTGCATTCTAAAAGATCATCATTATCAAGCAGAACAAGGTATGTTTTAGATAATTGAAATTTTGTTAGTGATTTTGAAGCTGAAAGATCTTGATAATGGTATTTCCCTTTAGAAATTGAAATATTGATTATTCTCTCATTTTCAAAATTTAATGAAAAATGAATTGAAAATTTTATAAACAGTAAGTTTTGGTTAAATTTAACCCTAACTCACACACAAGACACACATTCTAGAAAATGCATAACATGCTAGAGAAAATGAGTACTTTTGACACAAGGCCGGAAGATGAATTCAAATACTGCAACTCACAAGTTGTACCAATAAATGTAGTGGTTACATACACTCATATGGGATGGTCTTCTGATATTGAAATTTGTTCACAGGTATTACAAGAAAATGCTTCTCAATTTACCAAGAATGTTGTGACAAATGGATTACTTTTAGCAAGAGGGTTTCTACCAACAATGGAGGCCCTTGAATTAGTTATGCAATATATGAATTACTACAACCCAACAAAAAAGGTTGTTGAGAACAAAAGGAGAATTTATGTAGACCTCTCACAGAAAGGAATCATATACACATTTGATCTCCCCATTTACACAGAAATATACAATGTTGATATGAAAGCCAAGGGCAAGACATATAAGAATGCTGAAGAACACAATAGAGAAATTATGAGTACCCAATGGTGCCAAGAGCTAGTTACACCACAAACCAAGGTAATTCAAAGGTCTATGTTCAACCAAGAAATGCAAGATAATATAACTCTGTTGAGCAAGGTAGCTAGTTTAAGAGATGTAAGCAAATTTGAACCCTGGATGTTCGTAATAATGTTCAGTGTGATGGAAATTCTCATGCAATTGCATTGGGGTAAGCTTATAAGTGACAACTTATATGAACAGATAATGACATTTCCCAAAACTAGGTGCTTTTATATGTTGTCATATGTTATTTACTCTTGTGTCATGAGGGCCAGCAAACAAGGGTTGAAATAGATTGGTATGCTAGGCACCAATGGTAGGATGGTACATTTAGTTCTCTACTTACTCATACATTCAGGTGGAGGTATTTGATGGACATCCATTCATGCTGCCCAGGTACCCAATAGAAAAAATTGTTTTATTAGAATTGGTGAGACAGTTGAAACCGTATCAAGCTCTTTATAGTCATGCTAGCAAGAAGGCCTCTTTTAAATTTACCATTTCAATAGGAAATTGCAAGTGTAATGCAATCAAAGTGACTGCTTTGTGTGAAGAAGAATTAAGAACATACCATTTTGAAGAGTTCCCACTCAAGAGAATATATTATGATATTGAAGGAATTATTGCCAAGAATATAGCTGGATACTATAATAATGTACCACATTTAGAAGATTATTGGCCTAATTGTTAAGATGATCACATAGTAAGAAGAAGAAAATATAAAAGATTCTCTCTAGAATCTACCCAAATTATCAAGCTTCATGACATTCCACATCAGGTTGAAGAGGATGATGGCCAAGTGTTGAAAAAATTCTATATAAATGAAGAGAGGGTATATGATGAACCCATCCCAAACCCAGGTTTTGATGATGAAGATATGACATGAATTGATGAGTTCACTAGACGAGTCTTAGTGTATACTCAACACTGGATTGATGATTTTTTGAAATCTTTGAGAGAAAGAGGAATCATTCCCACATTCTCAGAAGATATAAGGAGGAAGCAAAGAGATGAAACAACATTTGAGAGTAGAGAGCCTACTAAGAAGAGAAGGAAAACTAGTAAGGCAGCTCAAGGTATAAGAATTGAAGAAAGAACCCCTAAAATTTCAATACAAGAAATTCCCATGAAACCATATGATAAATAGAAAGATGTAGAAGTAGGTAAAGATAAATCAAAAGTATTACCTAAAGGTGCATCTTCCTCTACAACGAAACCAAGAACTAAAGTAATTATTGATGAAGAAGCAGGAGTAACATAAAATGTTGGTGCACAAACCAGGTTTGCATCTCAAAGGGCTACAACACTATTTACTTCTCCTCCTTATGTTAATATGGCAAGTATGAAACAAGCACTGGGAGGAACTCTTGTACTTTTGGAGGAAATTTCTGAAGAAGATGAAGCTAGAATTAAAGAGAAAATGGAAAAAAGGGATGATATGTGGGAGAAAGTGAAAGAAAAGAAGTTTAAAGACAAACCTATGGTACATCCAGTGACAGAAGAGATTCAGGATATAGGTTCTAATCCTATAAATGTTGAAGAAGATTTTATACAAGGAACACTTACCTCAGAGGAAGAAAACCCTAATGTACTTGAGATGGAAATAGAGGAGACTATAGTGTAGGATCCTATTGATGAAAGAATTGTTGAAGATACTTTTGATTCCCAACCTTTTCTTGGGAATGTTCCAAATCTTAATGAACAGTGACAGGTCTTTGAAGAACCAGAGAAAGGCTATGTTTAAGTTGAAATTGAAATTGAAGAAGAGGAAGCTACACAATTTTATGGTGATGGAATTAAAAATGAGGAAAACCCTGATGTAGCAGGGAATAAAGAAAGTAATGTTCACATAAATGAAGTTGAAAATTTGGATAGATAGGAAAATATAAGTCTTCAAATATAGGAGGATAGTGTCGAAACCTTCTAATCCCGAATCTATGCTAGAAATTATTGAAGAAATTCGCATTTCAGAAAATGTGACAGGTCAAAGAGAAGAAGTTCCTAAATCAAGTGGAAAACAGGAACAAATAAATGTTATAGAGGTAGAGCAAGATGATGATACACTTGATTGGTTGATCAGGGAATTGGCTTCTCCAATGGAAGTAGAAGTATTGCCTCTGAATCTTAATAATTTTTTACAAGAAGTATACACTCCTAAACCTAGGCGTAGAGCAAAAGCAAAACATGTCACACAAAAAAATTAAGATGGTAATAGAATCATCCAGATAGCTACTCCAATAGCTGATAAACACAAACATGAAATAATGCCTAAGGAGTACAAGATAACAAGTACTAATCTTGGACACTCATCTTGGAGGCAAGAGTTAGAAGAAATAAAAGTGAATTTGCATGATACTATTGCCAGAGTGCAAAAATACAAAAAAAATAAAAGAGAGTTGAAAGAACGGGTTGCTACCTTGGATCATTTTATAAAGTCATTAACTTTATGTGGTCAAGCAAAATTTGAATTGCCCCAACATCTAGTAAAATTTTAAGTTTTGTTCTTTTTCCTATTTTCTAAACCATTCCGGCGTAAAAATTTGTATCCACGTAGATATTGATTAATATTAGAGCTTATTAGATAGCTAACTATGTCAGTATATTTTGTAGCTGGTTTTGTTAGTTTATCTGAACAAGACTGTATGTTATGTCATTTAAGGGTGCATACAGAACCTACTCGGTGTCAAGAAACGAAACCCCTCTCTTTAAAAGCTTGCACAATTTTATATGTAGTTGTGAAGCAATCTAGTGAAGTATAAAGTGGTTTTCTCTATTTTAATTGATTCTTCGGAGCATCGATGTAGAATAACCAGGAGAAACTTTTGATTTTCAGTATTCTTATGTTTTATTTTAGGTTAGATGTTTAAATTCTTGAAAATGTTCCAAAATTTGAATGAATGGATAAAATTTTATTGAAAATATTTTATTCTCAATAAAATTGTTGAATGCTTAATGCTAAATCTACTTAAGTGATAGGAAAGAATTTGTGATGTTGATAAAATACTACTGCAAATCTTTCGATTTCACAATGTTATTTTTATGAATGAAGTGGAAGTTTTGTTTATAATTCTTATGATTCTTAGCAAAACTAGAAATAACTGTAGTCCCTTTGAGATTAACAACAAATATCACATGAGTACTTGAGAGTGACCCTAGTCCAATCATGACCTAGTTATCAGAGACCTGGGATTGAACTAAAGCCAATATTTTTGAGATAAAGCAAAATTCCCCTTTAGGTTGTCTTTGTTCCATATCTTTCAATAAGGATAGGCTCTTTTTGGTCTTGTCTGAGAAGAATTTATTCACCCTATTTGCTACGAGCACAATCATTGTCAACAGGAACTGGGGCTAGAAGGAGGGTCTATTCTTATGATTTTTGTCTCTGTTAAGTTTTAAACTAGATTTCCATAGAATCACTAGATCCTGATCTGGTGATCCTCGTGTGACTTTAGTCGAGCTTAGTGGTCAAACATCGTCTAGACCTTGAAAGTTGGAAGTTTAAGTGTGAATTTGAAGAATCCAACTATTTTTGTACCACCACCTCCCAAAGCGATGGAATTCTTTAAGGTGGATTCACATATTGAATTTGTTGTGTACAATGATTTACCAAAAATAATCGACAAGTTGTGTCCTATATATTATTTCCACCAAGATGCAAAAGAACATATTAGTATATTCAAGCATACATGCTTTAGAATGAGGATTCAACATGAAGACATCATATGTAGGTTGTTCCTTAAGTGATGAAGTTTACCAATGGTATATCAACCTACCTCGTAATTCTATCAGATCATGGCAAGACATAGAGACAAAAATTTTAGCCAGATATAGAAAATTGACTAACCTTGCTTTATTATATCATCAATTTTCTCAAATCAAGAGGTTCAAAGGAGAACCTATAACTGATTTTAATGACAAGTTTCAAAGGCTTATTCTAGGCTACAAGTACCTTATGTAGTGGATAATTTTTCTGCTATCGCAGTTTATTATACAACAGTAGATCCTTTAACTGCTATATTTGTGAAGTGAAGAGAAAATCCTCCTACTACTTTACCAGAAGCCTATGCCAAAGTTGTGAGCGTGAATTTAGAAAAGAAACGCCTTGGAAATGAATCATGCACGAATGGCGAAAATGAATTGAATATTTACCCTACCTCGAACATAAATGGAATCCCTGTAGGTCATCCTATAGCTCCTAATGTTTATCCTTCAGTGGTCCATAATGGGACATTTCCTCAAAATACTTTCTTTCAACCAGGAAATAGTCAAGCTTTAGTCCCTCACCCTGGTTCAGCTATTACAGACCTACATCCTAATGAAATTCTTTTTTCTCACAAACTCAAGAAAATCAAAATAATGAAGATTTCTAAGGAAAAGGAAGACATGAAAGAAGTTACAACTCAACTCAAAAGATTAACCAAAGAGGTTACACAATTAAGGTTTCATAATTTCTATGCTAAAAATAATAATCAGAACTCACAAAATCAGATGTATAATACTCCTAGGCCACCTAGACCTTGGAATACATGACCTAATAATGGAGGAGTATCAACACCTCTAGATAATCCTGATCTTACCGATGAAAAGTCTACATCGAAAGTGAATTTAGCCGATCTTGCGATGAATAATTGGTGTAGAATTCATAATACAAATGCTCATGTTGAAGTAGACTCTTCACAATTTGAAAACTTATGCACCCCTTTTACTAGGTATTGTAAGGATTGAAGCAACCGCACAAAAGTAATATTCTCGAACTAATATGTGCATCTTCATCCTATGACATTTGAATAGTGACAAGATTCCTAATCAACATAAATGATAATTAAGTGCAATTAAATTTAAATAAGTTGATAAGTCCATTATTGATATAGAAGAGTTTCAATTCCTAAGAAAGATTATATTGAACAAAAGATGTAAGCTCTTGTTCAGGTCTTACAAGAAAATGTTGCATTGAAAAAAGAGAAATGAAAAGGAAGTACAATAGAACTACCAAACACTAGTCATTATTGTTCATTAATCTCGCTTAAAATCTTTGCAATTATTTGTGTGTAAAATGTTCTTGTTTCCTTTGTCGAAGTAAAATATTCACTACGTCTCTCTATATTAAAATGAAATTCTTGTCTTGTCCCCCTATGGTTGATGAAACTCATCCTTTGAGGGATGTCCATAGCCTCTTTATGAGATCTCATTCATAAAGGTAGGGAGGATGCTCATTAAAGGTTGTGTAGTTTTGACTTTCACTTGCTAGATGCATTTTCCTCAATGTTTCTACAACCTTTTCAACGAATACATTTTGGGAGCATCCTATAATCTTTGCATGCCATGAGACAACATTTCTTTAAGGTATTTTATTACTAGGCCCCAATTATTGTTCCTCCAGGCAACTTGATAGACTCATGGCTACACCACCCTTTTATCTATTCTACCCTTTGTGTGTGTGTGTGTGTGTGTGCTCATGCTTTCTCCTACTCTAGTTTTGTGCTTTTCATGCCCTCATACTACCTCAAAATTGTGTTTTAATGGAGGGTTGTGGGTCAATCATACTGTGTTCCATTTCCCCCACAACTTGTAGTTATGTTTCCTTCTTTTTTGGCTAGAAATACAAGCCCATATTATATTTATGGGAGTTGCAAGTACACACTTCACTCATCATGAAACCCATTCCCATGTCATCCCTCTTGTCCTCTGCAATAAATTCCTACACAACAAGCCCATTGTAGCCTATGCCTCATTAATTCAGTTACATTGACTATTTTATTTGTTTATTTTCAATTTCCTAATGTCTTAAACATGAAATGTGATAGAGGGTCAATACCATTGAAATCTTCCTAGCATGAGAGTGACCTTTCCAAGTGTTTTGAATTAAATAAGTATTGAACTTATTATTCAAAGGTATTTATAATTATAAGTAAATGTGATGAAATTGATTTAATTAAATTCTTTAAAGATGCTATTTGTTCTTTTTTATCATATTTATATTGGATTCCAATCTATATATTAATGATGGTGTTCTTAATATGTTTAAATCTTGAGCTAATCAATATTGATAAATAAACATCTTTTTATTTACATCTAAATATAAATATACTTTATAATATTTAAACTTAAATAATAACACCACTAAATCCACTGCCATTTAAAAGTAACTTTGATATATTAAATCAATACAAATTATTTCTCGGAAAAATGGGGTATTACATTTTTGCCCATCATACTTTGCGCTTGCTTGTATTACTTCTCTACTATCATAGTTTTATCGCTACTTGCAGCACCTTATGCACAACATTGTTCATCCTATCCTCTTTTGCCTCCACGCTTGTTGGGTTTTATTTCTTATTATTATCTCTACTTACAATATTTCTCCTGTGGCATTTTGCTCGCCCTTCTTGTTTGTATCCATTATCAACATCATTTCATTGCGACTCGCCACTCCCACTTGTAGCACCTTGGAGGTCCTACTATGAACATGCACATCTTCACAGTTAGCTTCCCTTGCTGCAATGTACTTGTAACATCTCGTGCAACTCCCAATTCCTACTTTCCAGCTACATATACTGTGGAAATCTCTCTAGCATCCTTCTCTATTCTCACTATCAATATCACTCTACTTTGATCTACCACTCCAACTTGCAGCATCTCTGTAAGTGAATCAACTCCAGTTACAGATTCATGCGCGCATCTTTCCTTTGTTGTACCTAATTGTATCATCTTTATTATGACATCTTCCCTATGCTCTTTAGCTGCAGTCAATTGCAACAACACCTATGCACCATTCTCATGTATTCTTCTTTTGTTGTTCTCACTTGCAACTCCTCCATGACCACCTTGCAGCCTCACACAAAAACTGCTCCTTCATCGCACTTACTTGCAGTACCATATGAACCCTCATTTCCTTACATGCAACCTCTTGTCTCCATTCCTCTTCTTTAACTTCCTCGTGACACTCTTGCTTGCCTTTCTCCTCCAGTGGCAAGCTCCCTTTACCAAGACCATCAACTTCTAGCATTTCCTTCGTTGCTACCTACTTTTCACATCATAGTTTCTTCTATCTTCATCCTCTGAGGTTTCTAATCACGCCCCAGTCTTCCTCAAGGACATAGCCTCAAACATTTTTAGAAGTTTACAGCTGAAACTTCAATACTTTCTTCATCCACCCTTTCATGAGT
The DNA here is from genome assembly GCA_007258455.2 of Sequoia sempervirens. Taxonomy (NCBI): domain Eukaryota; kingdom Viridiplantae; phylum Streptophyta; class Pinopsida; order Cupressales; family Cupressaceae; genus Sequoia; species Sequoia sempervirens. The sequence goes on along the minus strand of VDFB02145733.1, from coordinate 23,437 downwards.
ATGACCTCCTCTTATTATCTTTAAAGACATCCATCCTCTTGTGTATTCTCTTGATACTTATCAGTACAACGCAAATCTTGCTTGCATCCTCTGCTATTGCAACAACTTTTTTTGTTTTTCTCCTTCTCGACATCTTACTATCTTGAATCACCCTTTCTCACCTCTGCAACTCTCCTAACTGCAACCTTCTTTGTTACAGAGCCAAATTCCCACCCTCAATCATTTCCATCATTAAACACTTGCAAACTTTAAAGAATGGACATTGTACTTCCTCCTAGAATTGTAGCCCGCTTTCATACCATGTTGATAGGGTTATAGATCATTCATTCCATGGACTTGTAAATTAGAGAAAGTCACATTACTGTGAGAAATCATTGTAGCCTTCCAAGAAATCAAGATATTCTTTGCTGCACCTAATCCTACAGCAGCCTAAACCCACTTCTACAGATCCTCACATTAACAAAAATTTTGCTCGAGGTGACTCTCGGTTAGGATTCCTCTGGGTTCTTCCATCTTGCCTCCACCAACTACCCCTGAAAGGATAGATACTTAAATTTGCACACCCTCGAACATCCTGCTTCACAAAACCTCTGACACAAAGTAAGCAAATGAGGATACTGAGAAACAATGGGAGGGTGGCCATCCCAGGCATCATGCCAAAAATGTGCCTCTGACCCACTCTTGCATATCCAGAATAAGCCACCTTTAACGAGTGCAACCCCTTTCTTGAGAGTATTCCAAATCACAGATCCCTTCCCTGTCAAGCTATAACGAGGGATATCACTTTGAGGAATCCCAGGAAAGTACTTTTGAGTCAAAAGTCTGGCCCACACCCGATCCTATTCCACACACCAACGCCAATACAATTTAGCAGCCAGAGCCGTACCAGACAACAATGACTGCCTTAACCCAAGACCACCAAACTGTTTAGGGCTACAAACAACATCCCATCTAACAAGGCTCCACTTGGAGGATAATAAACTACCAGCCCATAAAAATTGTCTTGCTAAGGAATCAAGATCCCTAACAAAGCCCATTGGCGCCACCTGAATCATACACCTATAAAGAGGGAGAGCTTGAACCACAGATTTGAGCAGCTGAACCCGACCCGCAAAAGACAGCCAGCGAAGGGTCCAATGAGTGACTTTGACACGAAATTTTTCCAGAATAGCCTGCCAAGAATCCCTAGACTGCCTACCAACAAAAACAGGAATCCCAAGGTAGGTCAGCGGGAGATCCCCAATCTGAAATCTGAGAATATGAGCAATTCTCCTTTGAATGGAGTTCAGAGTATTGAAGAAAAAAATGGAAGACTTGCCCTCATTAATTGACTGGCCCGATGCAGCAAGATAAATATCCAACACCTTGCGCATGTTTGAAGCCTCCCTAATAGTAGCCATGCCCATCAAAGCAGTGTCATCCACAAACTGTAAGTGAGATTGCACTGGTAAGCCACCTCCCCATTGCCATCCTTGAATGAAACCCCCCTCCACATTCCTTTTTATCAACCGTCCCAAACCTTCCACCAAAAGAAGAAACAAGTAAGGAGAGAGGGGGTCACCTTGTCGTAAACCCCGAGAAGCACCAAAGAGTTCAGAGTGCTCCCCATTAATCAAAACAGAGAAAGAAACTGAATTCACACAACTCATAACCCAGCGAATCCACTCCTCCTCAAAACCAAAGGCCCCCAGAACTTTTTGGAGGAAGGACCATCGAACTCTGTCATAAGCCTTGGCCATGTCAAGCTTGATGAACATAGCCTTATCTTTGGAATTGGCCATAGAATGAATAGTCTCTGTAGCAATAACCACACCATCCAAAATCTGGCGGCCCACCACAAAACCACTCTGTTCCTCAGAAATCAGCAGCGAAAGCCACTTTTTTAACCTATCAGCAATCAACTTAGAGATAATTTTATATATAACATTGCAAAGAGAAATGGGGCGAAATTGACTTAACCGATCAGCCCCATCACCCTTGGGGATTAGAGCAAGGAAGGTAGAATTTAGGGCCCGAAGCATTTGCTTATTCTTCTGAGACTCTTGAACAACTGCCAATAAATCCAGCTTGATAATCTCCCAAAATTCCTAGAAGAACTCAATCGGGAAGCCATCCGGACCAGGAGCTTTACCCTTCTTCATCTGGAAAATAGTCTTCTCCAGCTCCTCCAGTGAAACATCCCTCATAAGATGCTCCTTCATCTCCCAAGAGACCAAAGAAGGAATACAAGAGAGGACCTGAGCCTCTTCAATTGAGTCCCCCTGCGAGTCCTCCTTGAATAAAGAAGCAAAATACTGCACAGCTTCATTTGAGATATCCTGAGTAGAAGAAAGAACCTCTCCCCTGTCAGTCACCAAAGTTGAGATAGAATTACCATGACGTCTGGCTTTCACCGAATTGAAGAAGAAGGCAGTATTCTTGTCTCCCTCCTGAAGCCACTCAATCCGAGATTTTTGTTTCCAGTAGATTTCCTCCCTCAGCTCCCACTCCTCTAGAGCTTTCAAAGCCCTAGCCTCATCTCGCAACAAATCCTCAGACACCCCATCCTCCCTAATCAACCTAGTAATACCATTCAGCTCAGCTTGTGCAGCAAGCTTTGCATGGTAGATGTTTCCAAAGCAATGTCGGTTCCATCGTTTAAGCTGATACTTAACATATTGAAGGAGCTTAGCAAAATTATACATTGCAGTACCATAAGCAGGTCTACCATACCTCCACCATTCAGCAACACATCCATAAAGGTCAGGGTCCCGCAACCACATTAGCTGGAATTTGAAGGTTGGTGTTCGAGGCATCCGAGCAGAAGAGATAACTAGCTTTATAGGCCAGTGATCCGAACCTCTCCAGTCTAATATCTCAGAACTAGAAGACCACATTCCCCCAACCCAAAAGCAGGAGACCATGAAACGATCCAGTCGTTCAGCAATGCAACTATCACCAACCCTTCTGTTGTTCCAAGTAAATTGACCATTGCTAGGTTTGATATCAACAAGATTGAGAGCAGATATATTGTCCTGAAACAACAATGCAGAAGGCTCTAGTCTTGCAATACCACCCCGTTTCTCAGCTAATTCAGTAATAGCATTAAAGTCCCCTGCAATGATCCAAGGATGATAGGGAAATAGGCTACGAACAAAATGAATATGTGTCCATAAAAGAAGCTTACCCTGGAACTCAACAGGTGCATAAACATTGGAGAAAAGAACAAACTCTCCCGACTCAGGACACGAGGCAACCATGGATAAAGAGGACTTGAAGGATAACCACCACAAAGGTTGAATCTTCGAGGGTTCCAGAAACAAGCCACACCCCCCGAGAATCCCTGAGCCCCAATACACTGGCATTGACCATTCTTCCACAACTTAGGCACTAAACCCATCATGCACTCAACAGATAACTTGGTCTCCTGAAGAAAAAGAACATCAGGAGAATGACTTCTTACCAACTCACGAACAACTTTTTGTCTAGGGCCACTGTTCAAGCCCCTTACATTCCATGAAATAATGATCATTTCAAAGGAGTCAAAAAATGAGAATCTAGGGTCTTAACAGACCCTGACTCCACCAAAGTCTCCCCCATCATCTTAATCTTTTCCAAATCTTTCTTCCTGCCAAGTTTAACACTTTTCTCTGATCCCCCCTTCTTGCCATCCTTTTGCAAAATGCCCAGTTGAGGAGAAGGCTTGCTACTCTTAGCCACATCTGATCCAACATTCCGTGCAGGAAAAGACGTGCTTCCATCCCCCTGCCCCAACTCAACATTTGGACCCGACATCACCTGAGCCCCAACCTGCACATCAGTGACCATAGGTATGGCAGACTCCTCCTGTGGAGCAGGAGGAGTAATGGAAGTGTGATCCTCCAGGCCAGAACCAACCACACCCGGATCCACACTTATTAACCCTGGATTAACTTCTTGCTGACCCAAATCATCTAGGACCTCAAACCTGTTAAAAGTATCCTCATCTTGTCTCTCCATCAGAGTCCTCTTTTGTCCTCTATTCTGGTTACGAGCCTTAACAGGAACAAAACCCTCAGCATCAGCACCCTCAACAGAAATAGGATTCTTCCCCTTATCAACATCAGAATTGTTACGAGGAGGAGGTGGAGGCTGAGGCACCACAGGCTTAGCCTTTGGGCATCTACGCAACAGGTGACCATATTCATGACAAGAGGCGACATCGGAAAGGAAGGGTTTCATAATCCAATTGTTGTACCCAAGAATGGGGACCCACACACATATCAAAAGCATCTGGCAAGGGCCTACTCAAATCAATTTCCACACAAATTCGAGCAAAAGTCATTACTTTCTTACCTAGGGTTTGTGTCGAAGACCCCACCGGCTTCCCAAGCATCGAAGCAAGCATGTGTAGAACATCCTCACGACAACATTCAATTGGAAATCTGGGCAACCGAACCCACACCGGAACACGATTCGGAAGCTCCTCTGAGGGATTAAAGCCTGCATGCCATGGCTTGATGAATAACCCAACTTGGTTGTGAAAATAGGGCCCCCCTCAAAAACCCTATTGCGATTAGCCAAGCAGATAAATGTGACCATGAAAAAATTATTTGCAAGCAGCGTGACCTCCATTTCACCCTCTGGCTCCCAAGTCCTCCGAGCCCAAGTTTCAAAAAATTGTAGAGACACTCTCATTCCCAAAAATTTGCAGTACAGAGAATGCTTTGAATAATAATCAATGTCCTCAGCAATCATCTCGATCGGAATCACAAATTTAGGTCTCTCTTTGCAACGCTCAAGGCAGTCGTTAATCTTCGAGATCCGAGATCCACCAGATGAATTCGATTCCATAGACCCTGTATTCGGAGAGAAGAGGGTGTTTTCAAAAACCCTTGCTCCTTGTCTTGGTGATTTCAAGCCCACCGCAGCACGAAAATCCATGTCGGGTGCAACCCCAGATAGCTCACCCTGAGACATAGCCACCAAATGGCATGGGACAGACATGCACAGGAAAGATTTGGCCCTAGACACAGCAGAGTAGAGGAAGCCCTCCCACACAGGAAAAATGACCAAACACAACCAGGACATAGCTTCAAAGAATAGCCACAACAAAAATATTAACCCCCCACAGAACGAAACAGACGCCCACCCCAACCTTCGCACAAACAGAGAAAGCAAACACGAGCTAGGGCTCAGATGCCCTAGCCCAGCTCCTTGTAGTTGTAGACCGAAACACCATCGAGGTTCTCATAACATCGAATCTTGATAAGATCAAAACCCAATTTATATAATCATATCTTATCAAAAAGTATTGTTTATGGTTTTTATTTTATCAAGAACTTTAGTGTTAAACTCTTCACGCCTACTAAAATAAATAAATAACAAACAGAAGAAAAATAGTAAAAATTATTTTGAAAGAATAGAACTCACAAATGAAATTATTAATTAATGAATGATGGTTTTTAAAAATATGGTAAATAAAATTAAATTGTGATAATGATATATTTAATACATGTAATAAATTATTTACTTTATATATTAAACAAAAATGATATAAGAATTTTGAGATGTCTATATTAAATTTTGTTATTTTAACTTTCAGTTAAAGTTATTTTTATTTTAGATATAATTTTCTTTTTTATAGTTGAAGAGTGATTTCAATTCTCAATAATAATGTCATAGAAATTATGTTCATATACTTAAAAAATTAAACATAAATAACTTTTTATAATATAAATTTCATTTTCAATATTCATCTAAACTATTAAATAGAAATATAATTTTAAATATTCAACAATTTTTAAAATATAAATACTAAATAAATTATATAATAAATACTCTTAACTATTTGTTGCTCAATATTTGATTGAAGGGTCATCTCTCTAGTTAAATATAATTCAAATTTTTATTATAATTAAACTTTGAGCTATTAATGAAAATTTTGGATGAACCAAGTCATTTTGGAGCCTTGTATTGTTTAGTGCCAAATTTATTTTAATACATCCATTATATTTAATGAAAGTTTGACTTTCTCCTAAGTATTTTTCTTCGTAAAATTTAGAGTTTTAATGTGGATGCATAACTTCACTATCACATGACTATCCATCTACATCCATGTGTATAGCATTGCACATTTAGTGTCCCATGGTAAGTTATTGTAACACACCCATCTGTTTTAGGAAGGTACTTTGTAAGTTTCTATTGTTAACATGAAGTTACTCGAGATTAGAAGTGGGTTTTATGGGGAACAACTTATGTTAAACTAACAATTCTTTTGGCTTAAATTTAAATAGTATAGTGTATGGTAGCGAAATTAGCATTTAGTTGTATTATAAATATCAAATTTAGATTTGGATATAGGACCATTTTATTTTACTTTAAATATTTACAAGTTTTGAAAACATAAATATATTTTTTGATGGAAAAATGTAGAGGAATAATATATTTTTTTATTCTACAATAAAATCCTTGGAAAAAAGATAATTTTCATACTCCCTTTCATTCTTTGTGCCAAGTGAATGTCTCTAATTTCCCATCTGATGGTGTAATTAACTATTTAATTACAATTTCATAAGCTTACTTAGGCATTAATTTAAGTCCTAGGTTGCATTTTGTTATCCTTATCTAATAGAGCTATCTTTTAGCTCAAGTTAGGTTTAGGGTTGTGCATGCTTGCCTTTATAAGCAAGCCTCATCTTGTACATTTGTATCATGAGTCGATCTTGCATTTGATATAGCAAGCATTCTCGCCATTATCTCTCTTGTCCAAGTATTTTGGTCTTGCAACTATTTCCTGGGTTTCTAACACCATCTCTATTCTAGAGAACTATATATATATATATATATATTTCTTAAAAGATAAAGACATTCAATTATAATAATTACTTGATTTATGTCTTTTCCTTTGAATAAAACTCGAGGTGCACATCCACATTATCATGATATCTTTTCATGTAGAACAAAATATTTCCTTTTTTGGTCACTCTTGCATCTTCAAGTCTATGGGATTACATAGTCAATTGATTGATCTCTCAAAGGTTGCATTCTCTTACATCTATAAACCAAGAGGCCTCCATCTACAGCTCTGAAAAACCATTGTGATTCGTTACATTTCCACTCATCATTAGACATCTTCTTGAACCTTAGAGATCTACTAACATCAATGAGTGAAAGCCCATTAGAATACCCACTTGTTCCATCATAGCGATCCATCACTAGCCACATTTGTATATTGCTTTTCTCCCATAAATTGTTAAAGTAAATATAGCTAGAAATAATAGTTTTCAGAAAACAACAACCAATTTGAAATTGGAACAAAGTATGAAGAGGAAGTTTACAAAATACTATGTTCAAGAATGTCCTTTGGAATATGATATATGAAGATTGATTCTTCCATGAAATTTATATACTTTATTTAAGCCATCCTCTTTGAATGAGTTGACTCTAAGTGTACATGATGAAATTTGACCTTTCTTCTATGCAAACTTAGGCTAATCCATGTCATATATCTAGTTTCTTGATCCATCCTTTATCTTGATGCATCGTCTATTCATGATCCAATTTTAAGGGTAAACAAAATTGGTATAAATTCTACTTCATCAAGAATCAACTTTCTTCCATGTATCCATTACTTTATACTTTCCATATGTATCTTTCTTTCAGTCATCCTCTCTTGAAGGCTTAAATCTAAGTGTGAGATAGTTGGTATAAGGGTTCTTAAACTCCCTTTCTTCTTCATCGTTAATCTTATTCCAATTGATTTTCATTCTCTTAACACCATGGATGAACCTTGAATTGTTAGATTCTCCCTTGGAAGTCATCATCTCTTTGTGAGGTACCTCTAACAAACCCCTATGGTTAAATAGAATTAAAGCTTATATTAGATGCAAATTTTGAGCTATTTCCTCAACTTAAGTAATATGGAGAATTTTTATCAACCAAGACATCTTAGAGCCTTGCATTTGTTTGGTGTGAATTTTTTTTTGGAGCCACTCTTTAATTTTAATCAAAATTTGAATTTATGTTGAGAAGTTAGCTTTGGACTATCTATTGGGTTTTAATTTGGGTTTCCTTTCATCTTTAGATCTTCTAAGCACCTACCTTCATATGCATAGTCTTGAGAATTTAATGTCCCATGTGTTGTGTGGTCTCACAACAAGCCCCATTTTTCCCCTTGGAAAAATGTGGACCCCCTTTTTTTCCCCTTTCCTCTGTTCCTTTTTGCTTTTGTTTGCTTTGGCGTCGTTCTGCGACTTGGTTGCTAATCTCAATTTCAATTTCATGTGGCCTTTTTGCTTTATCTTTTATTTCTCAAATTCAGTGTTTCCATCTTTTCATAAAAGTTTAACATATAAGTAGAAACTAGAATCCTGGAGTCTTGCATTTGCATTAAGGAAAATCGTATCTTCATCTGGTCCTAGCTCCGCCTGGTATTTTATTGACCGAAGTCCTCAATCCCAGTAGTTTCCTTTTTTACCGAAGTCCGGTATTTTATTATTTCCTTTTCTTTTTCTTATTTGGAAGTCAGAAACTAGAGAGTCTGTTTTGAAATTTGTAGATCTCTCTTGGACCCGGGTCCCGGTCTTTACTTTTGTTCCAGTTTTCTCTTTCTAAAGCTTAGAGGTTAATTCCTGGATCCTGGTGGTTCTTTTTAAAGTCAATACCGAAAAGCCTTAATCCCGTTGATCACCAATTGGTCACATATGTTTTACGGTGATGCAATTAAAAGTGAGGAATGTTAATGGACAATGACAGGTCTTTGAAGAACTAGAGAGAGGCTATGTTGAAGTTGAAATTGAAATTGAAGAAGAGGAAGCTACACAGTTTTATGGTGATGGAATTAAAAGTGAGGAAAACCCTGGTGTAGCAGGGAATAAAGAAAGTAATGTTCACATAAATGAAGTTGAAAATTTGGATAGATAGGAAAATATAAGTCTTCAAATATAGGAGGTAGTGTCAAACCTTTCTAATCCCGAATCTATGCTAGAAATTATTGAAGAAATTCGCATTTCAGAAAATGTGACAGGTCAAAGAGAAGAAGTTCCTAAATCAAGTGGAAAACAGGAACAAATAAATGTTATAGAGGTAGAGCAAGATGATGATACACTTGATTGGTTGATCAGGGAATTGGCTTCTCCAATGGAAGTAGAAGTATTGCCTCTGAATCTTAATAATTTTTTACAAGAAGTATACACTCCTAAACCTAGGCGTAGAGCAAAAGCAAAACATGTCACACAAAAAAATTAAGATGGTAATAGAATCATCCAGATAGCTACTCCGATAGCTGATAAACACAAACATGAAATAATGCCTAAAGAGTACAAGATAACAAGTGCTAATCTTGGACACTCATCTTGGAGGCAAGAGTTAGAAGAAATAAAAGTGAATTTGCATGCTACTATTGCCAGAGTGCAAAAATACAAAAAAAATAAAAGAGAGTTGAAAGAACGGGTTGCTACCTTGGATCATTTTATAAAGTCATTAACTTTATGCGGTCAAGCAAAATTTGAATTGCCCCAACATCTAGTAAAATTTTAAGTTTTGTTCTTTTTCCTATTTTCTAAACCATTCCGGCGTAAAAATTTGTATCCACGTAGATATTGATTAATATTAGAGCTTATTAGATAGCTAACTACGTCAGTATATTTTGTAGCTGGTTTTGTTAGTTTATCTGAACAAGACTGTATGTTATGTCATTTAAGGGTGCATACAGAACCTACTCGGTGTCAAGAAACGAAACCCCTCTCTTTAAAAGCTTGCACAATTTTATATGTAGTTGTGAAGCAATCTAGTGAAGTATAAAGTGGTTTTCTCTATTTTAATTGATTCTTCGGAGCATCGATGTAGAATAACCAGGAGAAACTTTTGATTTTCAGTATTCTTATGTTTTATTTTAGGTTAGATGTTTAAATTCTTGAAAATGTTCCAAAATTTGAATGAATGGATAAAATTTTATTGAAAATATTTTATTCTCAATAAAATTGTTGAATGCTTAATGCTAAATCTACTTAAGTGATAGGAAAGAATTTGTGATGTTGATAAAATACTACTGCAAATCTTTCGATTTCACAATGTTATTTTTATGAATGAAGTGGAAGTTTTGTTTATAATTCTTATGATTCTTAGCAAAACTAGAAATAACTGTAGTCCCTTTGAGATTAACAACAAATATCACATGAGTACTTGAGAGTGACCCTAGTCCAATCATGACCTAGTTATCAGAGACCTGGGATTGAACTAAAGCCAATATTTTTGAGATAAAGCAAAATTCCCCTTTAGGTTGTCTTTGTTCCATATCTTTCAATAAGGATAGGCTCTTTTTGGTCTTGTTTGAGAAGAATTTACTCACCCTATTTGCTACGAGCACAATCATTGTCAATAGGAACTGGGGCTAGAAGGAGGGTCTATTCTTATGATTTTTGTCTCTGTTAAGTTTTAAACTGGATTTCCATAGAATCACTAGATCCTAATCTGGTGATCCTTGTGTGACTTTAGTCGAGCTTAGTGGTCAAACATCTTCTAGACCTTGAACGTCTGGAAGTTTAAGTGTGAATTTGAAGAATCCAACTATTTTTGTACCACCACCTCCCAAAGCGATGGCATTCTTTAAGGTGGATTCACATATTGAATTTGTTGTGTACAATGATTTACTAAAAATAATTGACAAGTTGTGTCCTATATATTATTTCCACCAAGATGCAAAAGAACATATTAGTATATTCAAGCATACATGCTTTAGAATGAGGATTCAACATGAAGACATCATATGTAGGTTGTTCCTTAAGTGATGAAGTTTACCAATGGTATATCAACCTACCTTGTAATTCTATCAGATCATGGCAAGACATAGAGACAAAAATTTTAGCCAGATATAAAAAATTGACTAACCTTGCTTTATTATATCATCAATTTTCTCAAATCAAGAGGTTCAAAGGAGAACCTATAACTGATTTTAATTACAAGTTTCAAAGGCTTATTCTAGGCTACAAGTACCTTATGTAGTGGATAATTTTTCTGCTATCGCAGTTTATTATACAACAGTAGATCCTTTAACTGCTATATTTGTGAAGTGAAGAGAAAATCCTCCTACTACTTTACCAGAAGCCTATGCCAAAGTTGTGAGCGTGAATTTAGAAAAGAAACACCTTGGAAATGAATCATGCATGAATGGCGAAAATGAATTGAATATTTACCCTACCTCGAACATAAATGGAATCCCTGTAGGTCATCCTATAGCTCCTAATGTTTATCCTTCAGTGGTCCATAATGGGACATTTCCTCAAAATACTTTCTTTCAACCAGGAAATAGTCAAGCTTTAGTCCCTCACCCTGGTTCAGCTATTACAGACCTACATTCCTAATGAAATTCTTTTTTCTCACAAACTCAAGAAAATCAAAATAATGAAGATTTCTAAGGAAAAGGAAGACATGAAAGAAGTTACAACTCAACTCAAAACATTAACCAAAGAGGTCACACAATTAAGGTTTCATAATTTCTATGCTAAAAATAATAATCAGAACTCACAAAATTAGATGTATAATACTCCTAGGCCACCTAGACCTTGGAATACATGACCTAATAATGGAGGAGTATCCACACCTCTAGATAATCCTAATCTTACCGATGAAAAGTCTACATCGAAAGTGAATTTAGCCGATCTTGCGATGAATAATTGGTGTAGAATTCATAATACAAATGCTCATGTTGAAGTAGACTCTTCACAATTTGAAAACTTGTGCACCCATTTTACTAAGTATTGTAACGATTGAAGCAACCGCACAAAAGTAATATTCTCTAACTAATATGTGCATCTTCATCCTATGACATTTGAATAGTGACAAGATTCCTAATCAACATAAATGATAATTAAGTGCAATTAAATTTAAATAAGTTGATGAGTCCATTATTGATATAGAAGAGTTTCAATTCCTAAGAAAGATTATATTGAACAAAAGATGTAAGCTCTTGTTCAGGTCTTACAAGAAAATGTTGCATTGAAAAAAGAGAAGTGAAAAGGAAGTACAATAGAACTACCAAACACTAGTCATTATTGTTCATTAATCTCGCTTAAAATCTTTGCAATTATTTGTGTGTAAAATGTTCTTGTTTCCTTTGTCGAAGTAAAATATTCACTACGTCTCTCTATATTAAAATGAAATTCTTGTCTTGTCCCCCTATGGTTGATGAAACTCATCCTTTGAGGGATGTCCATAGCCTCTTTATGAGATCTCATTCATAAAGGTAGGGAGGATGCTCATTAAAGGTTGTGTAGTTTTGACTTTCACTTGCTAGATGCATTTTCCTCAATGTTTCTACAACCTTTTCAACGAATACATTTTGGGAGCATCCTATAATCTTTGCATGCCATGAGACAACATTTCTTTAAGGTATTTTATTACTAGGCCCCAATTATTGTTCCTCCAGGCAACTTGATAGACTCATGGCTACACCACCCTTTTATCTATTCTACCCTTTGTGTGTGTGTGTGTGTGTGCTCATGCTTTCTCCTACTCTAGTTTTGTGCTTTTCATGCCCTCATACTACCTCAAAATTGTGTTTTAATGGAGGGTTGTGGGTCAATCATACTGTGTTCCATTTCCCCCACAACTTGTAGTTATGTTTCCTTCTTTTTTGGCTAGAAATACAAGCCCATATTATATTTATGGGAGTTGCAAGTACACACTTCACTCATCATGAAACCCATTCCCATGTCATCCCTCTTGTCCTCTGCAATAAATTCCTACACAACAAGCCCATTGTAGCCTATGCCTCATTAATTCAGTTACATTGACTATTTTATTTGTTTATTTTCAATTTCCTAATGTCTTAAACATGAAATGTGATAGAGGGTCAATACCATTGAAATCTTCCTAGCATGAGAGTGACCTTTCCAAGTGTTTTGAATTAAATAAGTATTGAACTTATTATTCAAAGGTATTTATAATTATAAGTAAATGCGATGAAATTGATTTAATTAAATTCTTTAAAGATGCTATTTGTTCTTTTTTATCATATTTATATTGGATTCCAATCTATATATTAATGATGGTGTTCTTAATATGTTTAAATCTTGAGCTAATCAATATTGATAAATAAACATTTTTTATTTACATCTAAATATAAATATACTTTATAATATTTAAACTTAAATATACAAATTATTTCTTGGAAAAATGGGGTATTAAATTTTTGCCCATCATACTTTGCGCTTGCTTGTATTACTTCTCTACTATCATAGTTTTATCGCTACTTGCAGCACCTTATGCACAACATTGTTCATCCTATCCTCTTTTGCCTCCACACTTGGTGGGTTTTATTTCTTATTATTATCTCTACTTACAATATTTCTCCTGTGGCATTTTGCTCACCCTTCTTGTCTGTATCCATTATCAACATCATTTCATTGCGACTTGCCACTCCCACTTGTAGCACCTTGGAGGTCCTACTATGAACATGCACATCTTCACAGTTAGCTTCCCTTGCTGCAATGTACTTGTAACATCTCGTGCAACTCCCAATTCCTACTTTCCAGCTACATATACTGTGGAAATCTCTCTAGCATCCTTCTCTATTCTCACTATCAATATCACTCTACTTTGATCTACCACTCCAACTTGCAGCATCTCTATAAGTGAATCAACTCTAGTTATAGATTCATGCGCGCATCTTTCCTTTGTTGTACCTAATTGTATCATCTTTATTATGACATCTTCCCTATGCTCTTTAGCTGTAGTCAATTGCAACAACACCTATGCACCATTCTCATGTATTATTCTTTTGTTGTTCTCACTTGCAACTCCTCCATGACCACCTTGCAGCCTCACACAAAAACTTCTCCTTCATCGCACTTACTTGCAGTACCATATGAACCCTCATTTCCTTACATGCAACCTCTTGTCTCCATTCCTCTTCTTTAACTTCCTCGTGACACTCTTGCTTGCCTTTCTCCTCCATTGGCAAGCTCCCTTTCCCAAGACCATCAACTTCTAGCATTTCCTTCGTTGCTACCTACTTTTCACATCATAGTTTCTTCTATCTTCATCCTCTGAGGTTTCTAATCACGCCCCAGTCTTCCTCAAGGACATAGCCTCAAACATTTTTAGAAGTTTACAGCTGAAACTTCAATACTTTCTTCATCCACCCTTTCATGAGTATGACCTCCTCTTATTATCTTTAAAGACATCCATCCTCTTGTGTATTCTCTTGATACTTATCAGTACAACACAAATCTTGCTTGCATCCTCTGCTATTGCAACAACTTTTTTTGTTTTTCTCCTTCTCGACATCTTACTATCTTGAATCACCCTTTCTCACCTCTGCAACTCTCCTAACTGCAACCTTCTTTGTTATAGAGCCAAATTCCCACCCTCAATCATTTCCATCATTAAACACTTGCAAACTCTAAAGAATGGACATTGTACTTCCTCCTAGAATTGTAGCCCGCCACTACTACATCAAGGGGGTATTTAAGACAGTTTTTAAGACAATATTTGAGTATATTGTCTTAAATTGAGACAGAAAAAAAGTTGTTTATTGTCTCAAGTATTGTCTTTAAGGGGGTGTCTCTATAAAGACAATATAAAATTGTCTCTATAAAGACAATATGACATAGAAGTATTTTTGTCTCTTTAAAGACAATATGAAATTGTCTGTATAAAGACAATATGACATAGAAGTATTTTTGTCTCTTTAGAGACAATTTCACGTTTGTCTCTTTAGAGACAATTTCACGTTTGTCTCTTTAGAGACAATTTCACTTTTGTCTCTTTAGAGACAATTTCACTTTTGTCTCTTTAAAGACAATAGTTGGGATTAAAGACATTGTCTCTACAGAGACAATATGTAAAAATTGTTTCTTTAGAGACAATATGTAAAAATGTATTAAAAAAATAAACAATTCAATGTTTTCAAATTCTCGTCGTCCTCCTATTTGTTGGAGTTTTTATTTTTTATTTTTCAAATGCGATGGAAAATTATAATAGAAATTATCAATGATTTTGAAGTTGGAACAATGAACAGTTGTCGAATACACAAAGCATAATGTTCATAAAAAACAAAGAAAATAATGCATCCTAATCCAAATTCATAAAGTAAATGCCAATAAGTATTTTTTTATTTATAGTTTATAAACTTGTTCATACAATCATAAGCAACACGTACGTCATAACATGACATACACAAACGATTCATTTCTAGGAAAGAGAAAATGTTAATATTTTCCTAAAAGCCATTGGAATATACCCAACTACCAGCATAACTCTTTCGAGCATGGCAAGGTAGCTTGACAAAGAGTTGACTCAATTGTCTGGACTGGACAATTTTGCTTCAGAACGGGAACTTTCTTCTTGCATGCTTATGTATGGTCCTCTCAAAGGCTGATAACTTTTCATTGTAACAATCCACTAAATCATGTACTTTGTTATTGATGAATGACAAGATTTCCAAATTGTCTTTGAGCATAACACAACCTTTCAAGATTTTGATATGATTTTGGAGAGAGTTGAATTCTTCCTTTAAGATAATCAATACGGTGAAAGAAAAATTTTCCTGCAAGCAAACAATATTAGATTTAACAAGTAAATCCATTTGCATTATTCATTTAAAGAACCACAAATCCACAAGTCTCTACACATTAACTGAAAATAATAAATCTGCAAATCAAACCCCAAAAAAATATCCAATTATAAGCAACCACTACACTAGTCATTTGATAGCCCAAAAGTGAAAATATGTGATCCCAAAAAACTTTCACAAATATTTTCTTTCATATAACTTACTGCTCAAGCTGGGCTGCAAACTGTGCAATTTTAAGTTGGCACTGGTTAGCCGTACTAGTAACTTCTTCACCTTGATAGAGCCCTGCAACTCGCTCAAACTATTCCAAAGCCAGTTCCAAAGTTTCTTCAGCTTCATATATTTCACCGAATTCCTGTAGAAAACAATATTTTGAAGTACATTGGAAATCTAAATTATGGAAATTGACTTCTAAATTTTGAAACCAAAATCTAGTTGATGACCTCCAATATCCCAATTGAAGTATAAAACTCTAGAAACCAATAGATCTGATAGATACATGAAATTCTAACTTTATAAATTATAAACAATAAAATTATGCTTAGACACAACCAACACACAGAACAACCAAAACTCTCAGGTAAGCCAATTTCAATTATGATGCTAAGGTAAATCAATCACAGAAAAAAAACTAAACGGACAAGGAAAATCTCTATGAAATTTAGTGTAATGAAGAATAGTTTAGAAGCTGTGATAGTTTTAGCATAACAAGGAGTACAATACAAGAAACAGCTGTGAGAAGAAGTACCAAGAACTGGAAGTTACAGCCATCTCCCACTTTAAGAAAAAGACACAAATTAACAAAATTTCATTGTTTCATTGTCAATCTGTATGTATAACAAGTACAACAAAAGGCTCAAAGGCTATAAATAAAAACTGACAAAATGTAGAAAAACATAGCAACAACTAGATCTATTGTTATGCTTGATCTTCATTTGGAAATTTTGCATCAAAAGTGGACTATGAGTCTAAATCACTCCCAATATGAGGAACTAGCTCATCTAATGACATCCCAAACAATACCTTGTGTTCCTGCTCTTCATCAATTTTTGTGGCATTGTTTGGATCAACATCCCAATGTATGGCCAGAGTCTGATGATACTTTGGACCCTATCGATCTTGAAGTAATGAAGTCACAAGGCACTATATCTTTAGGGGCTCTATGCTTCATTCCACTTCATCCATGTAATATTCTAGTATTGAAATCTAAGTTTTGCATTGTAGGGTAAATTATAACCTACCATTCTTCTGCAGCCAACCCAACGATTATGGATATGAATGCTTTGTGGTCATAAGCTCAAGTCTTTAAATCAATGACTTAGAAATCAAGTTCTTCTTTGATCTTGAATCAAACATTGTACTCATCTTCATTGTCTTGAATTGAATTTTTATAAGGAACAATCCCTTTGTTTGCTCTTCCAAATTCTGTGCTTTTGCTCATGGGCTTTTCAGCACTGTGGTGCATACTAGTTTCTTGTCAAGGTCTAATTAACATTCCCCCTCATTCCCCTCTACCTTAGTTGTTGTGCTCTTATTTTGTTGGACCTTTTTCTTTTTGTTCTAACATTGCAGTTCAGCACACAACTTGTAATATTTGGCCTCTTTATATGCATCAGTATCATGATGTTTGCAATAATGTTCTTTGTGAAGCCATTATTCTTCCAAACAAAAGTGACATTCTGCTGCTTTGTTCTTTTCTTCTACTTCAAGGATTTTTCTTGGGATATAGAGGATATGCCTCTACATTTCTGAGTCATTTTTGACCCATATATTTCAACATCATTGCTATCCTATAGGAATCATCAATTCTTTTCACATTGAATACATCTAACTCATCCTGAATATGAATGTGCATGCCTCAAAGGTACTTAACAAGTGGTCCTGGATCATTTTAGCAGCCATCTACTAGAAGACTTACTTAAGAAAGTCAAGGAACACTCTTAGACATTTTTTCCTTGCCTCTCTCATAGTTATTTGTCACATGAGAAGTTTCTCATCCTATTCTCCAATGGTGTAAAATTGGGATTTAATCAATTTCTTTAGTGCATTCCAATTCTCATCCTATTGCTGAGCAAAAGAGATGTCCTATTCATCAGAAAACCCATGGAAATTACACATCCAGATTCCCCATCCAGTAGTCAAGCTTCTTTATGTCTAATTTCCCCTTTACATCAATGGGTTGGATTTCCAACTTGTCCTCATACCTACTTTCCATCTTTACACACTTACTAAATCTCCACGTCTTTGTCCACATCCTTTTCTGGGGCTTTCTTCTTTTTGGTTACCTCCAATTTCATGACCATCCTAAAATTAGAAATATCTGCCTTAATGTTAGTGTATTGGGCTTTGAGATACGCTTCTGTTGTGACTTTTTCTATTAAATTGGGTGATGTTTTCCATCCTTTCTTGTCTCTTTTGGATTGTATGGAAATAGCTTTCCTTCACCACGGTTCCTTTCTACAGTCACCATAGAAATGTGATAGAACCTTTGCATGGCTAAGCTAACTGCTCTGGCACCAAAATTTGGTTTGGAATTATCTATCCTATGAATTGGGTCCCAATCAACTTATCACGTCTGATTTTGTTTTTATTTGTGTAAAAATGTATAACAAATTCTATGGAATATAAAACTGTAGTTCCTATCTTTCTATGTGCAAAAAGCTACAAAAATAAATTAATATAGCTTTAGTAACCAAATATCTAAATATGATCCACGAATATTTATGTGGAGAAAAGTTAAAACCTTAATAAGTGTCAAAAGCTCTAGGAACATAATCTTGAACATTTCAGTTCCTTCTGGAAGACTTTAATACAGAGGGACAAATAACTATGTTCACTATGTAATAGCCAGCATTGTGATTTCATGTTACATGAAAACTGCAATGGCTTCCTCTATTTAGGACTGCATTTTCTCATGCCCCTAGAAATTCTTCTAATGATCCCTTTAAGTTTGCTTTTCCTTCAGTTCATTCGAAGTTAATCAGTTTTGTCAGTTGCATAGTCTTATTGTCTTCTCCTTAATGTGGATTAAAGAAAGGATGTACCAACTGTGCCTTAAGTTATTTTTTCATCCAGTGATAAACAAAGTGGGTTTTACTGGGATTTGAATTGCATCCACATGTTTTTCCATGGGACATGGCCACATGGACCCAAGTGATGTTTTCTTCTTATCATAGCATGTAAAACCATAATACCTTTTGAAAGAGTTACACTGGGTCAATAATGGCCAGAATTCTATCTTCTAATATATCAAACTGACTGGATTGGAGAATTTTTGGCAACATTGGGCTGCTAATGCTGTTCTACCTCTCTGACATTTGTCTAAAACAAAAAAATTAAAAAATTCTAGCCCTAGGTTACTCTAAAATGGGAAACAAGTTTGTCTATAATTTGAGTACCTCCTTTCTCTTAATTTGCCAACTCTCTTGATATGACTGTTTTTGAGTTTTTTTAACTCTATTTATTCCATTTTGGCTCAGTATAACATAAATTAGTAAGTTATGATTAGTGTAACAGAATTAGTATTGTATTATACAAGATAAAGCGCACTAAAATATTATATATAAGAAGTGTTTGCAAGAGTATTACTTTTACCTTGTTGTAGAATTTATTGATCATTCATTGAGGAAGGTGGCATGGGTGATGACATTGTTCTGGTTGAGGGTGAAATGGCCTAATAATAAGAAACATTAGTATATATATGTTGATTGCGGACCTATTCAACATTCCTTGAAGTAGGTTTTGTGTGTAAATTTTTTGTCAAAATCCTTCAAGTATATTCAAGGGAATTTTGAATTTTCCCAAGCCAACTTGTTTATAGAATGGAATGATCTGCTGTCATGAGAATAGACAAATTAGACTACAATTTAGAATGAATCTCATGATCTAGAAGTGATGATCACAGTAACTCACCTTGATGACACCTGGAGTGATAATGTTGGGACCCATAGAAGAAAATACAGCCATTTGTGGTGCTAGACTAACGTTCAAAATTGTTAAGGTTCTAATAATCTGTGCTGTGGGATTACTAATTATCCCAATCATAAGCTAGTTGGTGATAGAACAGACATGAAAACAAATGTGAAAATTTTGAAAGGTTCTTTAGATTCACCATTCTGATAACTGAATTACTTGTGTATTCACAGTCACACCACTAGATAATGAAATAATTAGGAAATATCAAACAAGAGCTGATTAATGTTACCTCTTCATTTCCATTCCTTCCTAGAAGCAATCTCATCCTACAAAACAGAACAAACATAAATCAGTTTGAGTAGAGTTTCTGGATTATCTAATTACGCATGCTAGCTTGTAAAGTAGATAAAGAGACAATAAAGAGAACCACAAGGATGTAACAAATTTAGAGTTATAAGCAATCTACTTACCACTTTCCCTTGATACCAGTATGTAGATGTCACTAGGTGCATTACTTTGAATAACAATGTCCTCTTTTGGAGGTGAGTAGTTTAAGGAAAATCCTTAAACTATAGAAAGTACTTTGAACTTTTCTCTTGTACCAGCGATTAGACTTCACAAAATGAATTGCACATGAAACACTATATACATTATATATATATAAAGTAGGCAATGAACAATGTATTGTATAAAACTAGGGAAATTTTTTCATCTGACTGAAAAGTAGGCAAGTTGCTTGCAATAATCGATGTAAGGAACATAAAAGATCTTGCAAAAAATCATTTTGTTAAGTTCTTCTTTTCTACCAATAAGTCCTAAGAGCTAAAAAAAGCATTCTAATCTATATATTCTATTGTTTTCTTATCCACGATCAATCCCACATGATTAGACAACAATAGACTTAAACATAAGAAGCAAACATGTCTTTTGTTAATTTGTTTCTATCCATCCTCTTCCTTTATGTCCTCTTTCTACGAGGAACTATACTAATACGAGGCACTATTCTAATTGTGGGTGTCAATTGTTCATCACATTGGACACCCTCCTCATTATTCTCTTCTCCCACTTGCTCCTCATGTTCCTCTAGCTCCTCTTCATGCTCACTACCTGATGAGTTGGATTGTTGGGCTTCCTATACACAACAAAATTTAACTCATTAAAATAACATATCAAATCACAGTTTTAGCTTTGCTTGTTTCATTTCTCTATGCAAAAAAGAAACTATTATAATTCTAGGTGTATCTATCTATTTCAATATCTATATCATTTGTTTTGCAATGGAAATGAAAGCAAAATATGAAATTTTATTATATCCCATCATGCAAAGAACTTACCTCAGAATTACAAGAACCCCCAATGGGTTTCTCTCATGTTGTATATCTTGATGGCTATAACTATCTAGAAGTCCTTTTGGTAATATGTGATTGATTTTCTTTGAATAAAATGTGTATTCCCCTCACCCCAAAAAAATAGGAGGATAGGTATAATTGGCTTTAAGATTGATGATAGATAAATAGTGTTAATTTTGTTCCAAAATAACTTGTCGCTATCAAAAAACTAATTGCCTCAATTTGATGAATATCTCAAAATTTAAGTTGGCATAGAAAAATTAGCAAATCAATGATATACCCTTTGCAAATGATCTTGACTACCACAAAACCATTTTGACATGAAAAAATAATCTGAAACACAAAAATAGTTGATCAAAAAATGAGTCTACAAAATTGAGATGTTAATGTGGTGTGTAGATACATCATAGAGGAGCTTGACAAATCAATAGTTGATTTTTTTTTCCTAAGTTGAACCCATGGGTTGACTTAATTAGTGGCAATGAGAAAGATAAAAAAATAGGATTCACAAACATGTATATTAGACCTTTACAATAATGATTCAAATTTAGTTCCTTTATTGCCTTTTAGAATTGAAGTGAGCTCTAATCCTTTATTACTTTTAGAAGTGAAGTGTGGTCTAAGTTTTTCCTCTCTAGTCATTATATGTTATAATGCACAATGAGCGTATTAGGTCAGCTTGTAATGGCTAGTAAAAGGTGATGAGAAAGTTTAAAATTGAATTTAATGCTTTAAATTTTACAGTTCGTATCTGTTTTCCTCGAGATTGAACTAGATTAATCCCACATCCCCGGAGAAAAAGATTTCAAGGCACAAAATACTGATTTCAAGGTTGAGAATGAATAGGATTAGTGTGAACAGATATGAGATTGGGAGCCAACTAAAATCCAATAACATGAAGTGTATTAGTATATTACATTAATAATATGCAGTTTATTACATTAATAGCATTTCAATCAGAATGAACACAAAACTAATTTTAACTTACAAAATTAAGCAACTTAAGAAATCCTGACCTGTAGTTTTTGAAATTTTGTTGAATTGAGAAATTTATCTCTTGAAAATCTTGTGAAAAGTTATCCATTTGGAAAAGAACATCCAATAACTATATAAAATCTCAGTAATCACCAATAACTATATATAATGCAGACAAATTCAAAGTATGGTATGCAATTCCACAATATTATGACAGATAAAAAGCTCAAAAATCATCACAATTAGACAGCATAGATTTTACTCAAAACTTAAATTGAGCTTGCCCCTGTTCTGCTCTCTTATGTGCACTCAAATTTAAGATTAAAATTCCTCTGGTTGTGCAACAATTCAATTTTGGTAACTGAAGATTAGTAAATTTGGTGTGATTTGAGAATCTAACATGAGCTTCGTGTTTCCTACAAGAATAGTCTTGTTCTCCACTAAAGCCTCGACACCATGGCCACTTCTGGAAACAAAATCTTGAACTTCAGGCAACCATCTCAGATGTGAACTTGCTGGTCTAAATTTTTTAGCATACTCAACAACAACCTTGGCCAAGGGATGCTCACTGTTTGCCTTGAAACTATGCAATATTCAACTAATCAATCAGAAAATCCCTTTCGAATCTTTAAGTGAAACAAATCAATTCAATGCAAATCGAAATTAATGATTCAAATGATGTTATATTTGCAAAAACCAATACAGAGGAATACTTCTTTCTCCTGCCAAACCATAATCTATGCTACAAGAGCTAGTCACATTAATGAATTGACTAAAGAGATACTGAATGAAAAAGACATGTATTTGCACAAGAAAGGATACCGAACAAACAAGCAGTAATCAGAGAAGGTTGGTGTTTAAGAAAACAGGTTCCATCGGAGGCCCTACATCAGCCGCAGCAACCAATGCATAGAAATCACATAAGACCATGGTTCTTAGGAGGTGCGTGTTAACAACAGGAGGTTTTCCAACAGTGAGTGTTCCTGTCTGACCAAAAACAATGCAGTTTACCTGCACACAGCCAAACCTCAAAGTCATCAACTAAACATTTTTAACACATTTTAGACAACACTGTTTTATCTTCCCCGAATTTAGAAACAATGAGAAAAAAATGAATTACATAAATTGCTTGCTTTATGTGCACTCTCAAGTGCTCCTCCCCCTTTGATGAGAACACCATAGCTGGCCCCTACTCCAGTACCCACCATGACTGCAGTAGGTGTTGCAAGACCTAAAGCACAAAGACAAGCTATACCCATGACAGATAAGCCAAATTGAAGAGCAAGCTCAAACTCATACATTTTTGGACGGGATCGAAGACCTAGGGTATGAACCAATCTTTCCTTCTACAAACCGTGCTAGCTAGGTTGTAAAAGGAATTGCAACAAACCAAAACATCCATGTTGGCGGAGCCATGACACCATATAAAAGCATCAACCAATAATAAATTGCACAGGAGTTGATAATATCCATCTTAAAAGCTCTCTAAGCATTAACATATTCATGGGTTTCAATTCTCTATCTAATTTTTTTAGAATATACATAAAAATCATGTCTAAAAAAAGTACTGGTACAGTGAAAACGAAACTCCAATTAAGAAAGACTTACGGTAACTATTAAATTTTCCACTTCTATCAAGGCCTCCTGGTCCATGAGAGTTCTA
>VDFB02145732.1:0-14688 GCA_007258455.2 Sequoia sempervirens | reverse complement strand
AAATACTCATGTAAATTCCACCTCACCTATTGACTAAGACTTACTCTCAATTCACTAATCAATATAATCAGTCCACTCATCAATCAAATCCACTTCACTCCCACTCACTTTGATTCCTCTAAGCAATCAATTCAAATCACTAACCGTCAATTTGAGTTAACACTCCAATCAATCCTCTTAATTAAATAATGCAATTAGTTATCTAAAATCATGCAGCCATTTAACTGAACCTTAATTCTTCTCATCAATTCTCAACCATTGATCTTCTCAACCTCTCTTCTTATCTTGATCGTTGATCAATGTCACCAAATATCTATAAATCAAACCATCCTAGCTTTCATTTTTTCATCTTAGATCACATAGGAAAACTATACTCATATTTTGCAGGTGCTTTTGTACTTAATATAAATCTGAGAGAAAAGATTATTCATACCATTTCTCCCAAGGTGAAATAGAGGAGAGCAATGAAGTTGTGCTAAGGTGAATTATGTGTGTGTTTGCAAGGTTTGCATCATGCTTAATTCAATTTTGTTTATTTACTCTATTATTGTGATCATTTAACTGTGTTTTAGTTTGATTTATTGCTTTATTCATTTAGTATTTTATAATTGATTTATTTGGTCATTACAATTGGAACTTGTTATGAATGATGAATTAAATCCTTTTAATGTCAAAAATTTGAAAGATATTTTAGGTTGACATAACAAGAACTATATAATTTGTATAAGGTGATGATAAGTTATGGATATCTATCTCACACTTTTAGGTGGTACTCAATTTTGAGGCATATGTTATTTCATATTTTTTCTAGTGAATAGGATAAAGCATTAGGGAAACAACTTGTGTCAAATTTAGTTCCTAAGGGACACATATTGCTAGTTCAAATGTGAACTATGCGTATGGATATTTACTATGCCTCTACCAATTACTACATTTTTTCAGGAATTCCTTGTCACTCCCATCTTGAACAAGCTTGGATATCGTAGGAGGAGATTATCTAATTGAGTCATCAAGTTTCTAATGCCTCTTTCTTTTTCTCTTGAGACTAAATTTGACCACAATTGGGGTGCATGGTTATAGCATGAAAAATACAATATCATAATGATATATAGTGGACAAGTGGCACCCCACAAGATTCTCATCTTTGTATCCAATATGGTTTCCTTTTTAAAAATCACGTGAGAAATGTATGAAATTGACTAAGTTTATTTTAAGCATCACAAAAGGCTATTTTTTGTCTTCTTAGATAAGGGTAGGGGATTTCAATATCATAGTAAGGGAAGGATATATCTTTTGGTAAGGAAAATTAGGGAATGTTAAATGCAAATTGATGATAAGAGAAGCCATGACTATAAATTTTTTATTGATAGATTAAGGAAATGTGGAGGTAGGTATGGGCTTGAGCATGAATACCATGAGATAATAATTGTTGAAGAGTTGTCTCTTTGTATGAAGAGAGAAAATATGGGAAATTGTAATGATAAATCAAGAAGAAAATTGAATGATCCTCGATACATAGGATCATTTGTTGAATAAATAACCCAATGCATAGACTTGAAGTTTTACTATAAAATATGGGTACACTAGGAATCATGCTTCCAAAATTGATACCCTCACAACCCAAAGTTACTTCACCCATTGTAGGTAATCAACATGACTATCAGAAAGAGAAAATACATATGGTAAGGGACCACCTTGTTAGCACATTACCACAAAGGCATCCCAATGCATCTAGTCAAGTCAATAAGGGGAAGGCCCTTATGCAAACATTAGTCAATTATGTTTAGACTAAATAAAATTGTGAATATAACACAAAGGAGGTACTCAAACTTGCATCCCCTTCAAGGCATGATGATTATGATATTCAAGAAGCATAAGATTTCAAATTGATATTTTTTGTTGAAAAGGATTGATAATGTAGGATGTGAGAAAAAGAATACAAAAAGATATTGTTAGATACAAGTTTGTAAGAATTAAAGAGTTAAAATTTCTTGTGTTAAAGATTAAGGTTAAAAATTTGATGTCAATAAGTAAATTGGGGGGAACTCTTATCCTATCCCTTTTGAGAAAGTTGATGCATAGAGCTTCATAGAAGAACTAGATACAAAGGTTGATAAGATCACTCAATGGCTTCCTTTTGTTGCTTAGATGGTATATAACCTTAATATTTGACATTATTAGAAGATATATATGGTCTTGGGATATATTTACAGATGTAGATTAGGTGAAGAAGTTCTACATTTTAGAGTTCCATCCTAAGTTTGAAAATTTGATAGTATAGTTCATTGCTCCCAAATATAATAAACAACACATTTACCAAAAGCCCCAAGAATTAAGAAGGCCTTTAAGTGTAAGGAGAGTTGGGGATATGTATGTCCTATAGGTTGTAACTTTTGTTGTGGATAAAACCATGTTTAGTGAGGCCACCACAAGGAAGTTATAGGTTGATTTTAATAAGTTATAGTAATATGATACCAAATTGTTAAGTGAACTCAATATGGAAATGGATACTATTGAAAGGTATAAGCTTCAAATTGAGGAGAAACATTCAAAACCATTTAAGAATATCTTTGACTAGCAAATTAATAATATATTGCTCAAATAAGTTTGTGAATTGAAGGAGTGATTGCAAGCATCCAAGGATTTAGAAATCACACTTAATAAAAATACAAAGGTTGATGTTGAAGTACTAATAAATTGAATTTTGAAAGAAAGGCTAAAAAAATTGACAAGGTTGGTTGATATAGCATGGGAGTACTACAATAATATTCAAAGAGCTATCACACTTGTATAGGATAAGCTATTTTCTTGGATAAAGGTATGCAATTTAAGTGGCTTCCTAGAGTTTTACTTCTAAAGTAAAGTAATTTATATGAATTTCCAGTATGATTCAACCTATCCTACCAAAGTACCGTTAATTTTGAGATTGTAGATTTATTAAGCGACGTTTCAACATCCATGAGTCCTATTTTGGGATTCCTTAAGGAGAAAACCAATGATTTTAATGATTTGGTGGGTCAAGGACTATCAACTCTAAAAGATGGAGGCAACCAACTCTCAAAATAGTTAAATGGAGGCTACCCTACCAAAGTTATGATATTGCTATCAGACAAATTTCTTAAATTGGAAGTAGGGATGGATAATGCTTGTCAAAGAAGCCACAATAACATTGGATGCTAAATATGTCCCTAACATAAACAAGCTCAAGGTAATCTTGAACATTGAATTACCAAGTGAGGGAGAGTATAAAAGGTTGTTGAAAACTTATAGATAAGAATATTCTTTATTCTTTTCTATCGTCTTTATTGATTAATGTTATTTTACTTTGTCCTTGCTAAATTATTTTTAGTAGGATAAGATTCTTTGGGTAATAGATCTAAGTATGGTTAGAGATGGACTACTTAAGTTATCATGTCACAGCCAAAACGAAGAGGCTAGGAATAGTCTTTATGAATTGATTTAGGAATTATTGTTGGATATATTCCTTACCTTTTTTTATTATTATCTTAGAGGTCATTTCAAAAAAATGGATAGATGACACATGATTGCATCCATATATCTAACTTAATGGTAATTAGTCAATATGCAATATTTTGTAGCAATTTCCAATAGAAAAATTGTCTTATGCTAGTATACAATCTTCTACTTGTCGATAAACAAGTTTCAATCACCTATAAAAAAATCTAGACTACCTAAAAACTATTTTTGTTTATTAGAAAATAAAATGAATCGTAATTATGGCATTTGATAAATCAAGTCTTCACTCTAGAAGATCTATATGCATTGCTCCATATTGATTGCAATTATTAACCAATTAGTGAATGTTTGATATTATCTAAGATTCATAGCAGTTGTATAACATTAAGGGGTAAATACCTATCTAATATTATCTCAAATTCATTACAGCTATAAACTAATTTACATCGAAGGCGTATCCTATTTGAAGTGAACAAAGCTAACTTTGACAATAGACGACGTGCAACATTGGAAAGGGGATGGAAGGTGATCAAACTAATCTGATCTGTTCATCAGCGAAATAAAAATTTATTTCCTACCAACTAATTTGTTGACTGTCCTTGCAATGTGAATGTTGTGATAAAATCTTGTGGAACAAGGTATGGAATTTAGAGTTGACAAATTTATGGATTGCAGGGGCTTCCATAATAAAAAAGATGGACACAAGTGACCTTCCACTGTGTCACTTTTCACCAAGTAGGATTGTAATGGAACACCCATTTCTAAAGAGACTTGTGTTTTGTTGAGCATATTGTAGGCTTTTGAACAGCTTCTATAATTTTCACAGCCTTGAAACTAACCTCTGTGGCAAGAAAATGTTCTCTATTCTTGCTGCAATTTTTTATCACTAGACAAACAAATCTCATCTTATCTTCCATTGTTGTATTCTTGAAGAATTCTCCCACACATCCTGCAAGAATAAGTGAAGATTTTGTGAAGGATTAATAATAATTCACCTTGTGGGTGGTAGGGTGGGCCCCCACCCCCCCTCATCAAGTTCCCTCTCTTATTCATCCATGAGATCGATGGAAAACTAAGGCAAATTATTAGTTAACAAAGAGGGAGGAAATAGGGTGTTGGTTGGGGAGCGAAAGGTGGCAGCACAATGGCAAGGCCACATCACTTCTAGCATTATCCAAGACGTCAGGGGGATGAGGAAGGCAAGCCACCAAATTTTAGCAGTCCTCCAAATTAGAGGAGACCTCGGCAACGTCAGAAGGTGTTAATGACACATGAAGCCAAGGATAATCAACTCGACACGTAGGGTACGACCATCATGAAAGTTTAAGCAAATGGGCCGAGTGGTAGAAGTTGATCCTCACGAGGAGCTAGCTGAATTAAGGTTGAAGGTTGTAGGACAAAATTTTTATTGCAAGGACAGAGTGCCTTGCTTAGCATCATTTCAGATCATGCTGGGCTCGGCCTTGCTGTATACAGGCCTTTAAAGGTGGACGAATACATTTTCACACATGGTTTTCAAAATTTGGTTTGTTTGTTGTCTTTGTGGCAGGGAACTATCGACCAAAGGGCTGCAAATGGCAAAAGGCGAGCAAGCTGAAATTCATCATCTCCATCTCGATGGAGGGGTTGGAAAGTTTTGATGTTGAACTCCAGTCTTATTGGTGGCAATGGAGAGAAAATAGCATTCAGGAAATCCACCGATCAAAGGATGAGAGAATCACCTTGAGGATGATCCCTTGACAATGTTAGCAGTCAAAATGATATTGGGAAAGGCCGGACATAAAGGAATTTGTGAGAGATAACGCACACATTTCTTCTCGGTTCTTAGTCGTAATTCTAGACTTGGAAGTCCCAAAGGTGGAGGCAAAGGAAATGATGGAGCTTCTTTTTCGAGGTGACTTGTTAGGAGGGTTAGAGAAGACGTTGAAAGCGGCCTTCATGGGCAAAGGAATCCTGCGCCCCTCGGACCTGGAACTTCTATGGGCGACGGATGAGGCAGTTAAAGTATACCCCTTCATTCTAGACCTCAAGGGGCCAGAGCTTATGAGGCACAGAATGATCTCGGCCATGGCGGTCGAATTCCTGAAAAGAAAGTTGGGGTTGGTGATGGAGGAGGGAATAGAATGGGAGGAAGATTTCACCTTGTTTGCAAAATTAAATGGCTTCCTGTGAGGCTCGGCCTCAGTGTTTCAATTTTTTGTGTTTAAAAAGTATAATAGGAGATGGTTTTTTGAAGTTATGCAGTGGGACTGCAATTTTGGAGTCGGTCGTAGCATGCTCCCGGGCTAGGAAGTTTAGATGGTAGGTTTAGTTTTCATGGAAGAATGGTTTTCCTACTATGCAGACATAATGTATATTTTATGAAACTTAATACAAATCTTACCTTGCATATCAAAAAAATAATAATAATTCACCTTGATTAGATCCAACTAGAGCTTCCAGATTTGTTATAGTAAAACTATGTAAATAGTCTCCAGTTCTGGTTGGTTAAACAACTACACTTCTTAAGGAAATCCTACATGTATTTAAGAAAATTTGGTTAAACAATTACACAAATTGGCATTCAAGTCGACCAACTGATTCACCTGATCCACACAATTTTTTTTCTCGGTTCAACCTTCATTACTCCTTAACTCCTCCCAAGTCCCTCCTTCCATCGTTGAGGAGGCAAGACTAGCACAACACATCAATAATCTCCAAACTCCTAGACTATTTGCTATTAATGAAATCATTACATACTACTAAAACAAACCTTTGGAAGATCCAAATTAACTACATGTGCAACGTCTGTCAAATCCAGGCCTCACAAGGCCACATCTGTAGCAACCTAGAAATTTTAATATCAAAGCAAATGCAACTAGTAGAACTAACATAAATGTATATTAAAGTATTTAGCATCTGAATTGCAAATGTCAACATTCACATGTATATGCTTTCAAAAGGGTTGAAGTTCATATTATTCTTTTTAAATCTTCTTGTGTGACCATGGAGGACTTTTGGAGAGCAAATCAATCACTCATATCTTTGAATTCAATATTCCAACTATATTATAGTTCATTCAAGAGGATTGGCTTGGTGTTGCTAGAAAGTGGTTTATTAGGAATGTGCTAGGCTTTAGAAATTTCCAAGAAAATGCAATTTTTAGGTTTAAAGCCAAATTATGCAACCTGTGCTAGCATCTTCCCTGCCCATGCCAAAATGGGAGCTTTGGAATAGGGTATGGAAACCCTTTGAAGCATAAAGGATAGAGGAAATTTTTTAGATATTTAGTTGAAACTTCCCTAGTAGACATGCACATAAAAAATGGAAGCATTAACAAGGCACGTGAACTGTTTGACATAATACATGAAAAATATGTCATTTCATGGACTGCAATGATTTTAGGATAGGCTAACTTCGTGCAAATTTCAAGAAAATGCAATTGGCAGGTGTAAAGCCATATTCCACAACCTTCGCCAGTATCCTCTATGTCTGTGCCAAAATGGGAGCTTTGGAACAAACTATGGAGTCATGGACATCTATCAAAACATCATGGAATCAAGATTTTTCTAGATATTATAGTTGGAAATGCTCTGGTAAACATGTCTGTAAAATGTGGAATCATAGAAAAGGCATGTGAACTATTTGACAGAATGCCTCAAGCAAAGGTTATCTCATGGAATGCAATGATTGCAGGATATGCATGAAATGGATTTTTTGAAAAATCTTTGTATCTTTAACTTCTAAAAAAGATGAACTTTATCCCAACCCATTGAATCATAGGATCCATGAGCTCTTCCACTATAGACTTCCCATCTCCAAACATAAAATTCACAAGCTCATCTTTGTGAAGCTTCACACAAGTGTGTGATCCGTCTCGCCCCTGTCAAACTCTCCTTTCGTGAAATCTCTGTTGGAAAAGGCTCTTTCTTGTTCAAAGAGCCCCAAGCGATTGCCTTGAAACTCTAGTCCATCATCTCCTATCTTACATTGCAGTATTGATCCTTTCAAGAAATGAAAGACGATGAAGGTCGCAAATGGGTCTACCAACTTCTCTAAAAATGTCACAATCATCTTGAAAGATAGGACTGTGGAGAGACCTGATTGGGCACTCTATTATCTCCCCTAAAATCCTCCCCAAATTAATATGCATGCATTGCCTATTTGAAGCATGTGTCTTGCGAGAGCATTTTGCACAACACCTAGACTTTGTAGGAATCTGCGTGGCATGAAGCAAAGACTAAAGGGCTACCAGCATAGGATTATTGTTATTGTTATTTACCAATCATGCCAATTGTAATCAATGTATTATGCTTGATAATGTGGTCATTAGAGATTCTTAATGTCTTATACTTGACAATGTGATCATTATATATTTTTTTGGTAATGTATTGGTCACAAAGGTTTTATTTTATATAACTAATATTAAGTGAGGCCCTTTACACATTAGATAATATTGGTGAGATATTTCATAATTATTTTTTGCTTTTATGATATATAAATAAATCAAGGGGTTAAGGTTTAGGTGTTAATGGAATTATTATTATAATATTATATTTTATTTAAAATAAATAAAAGTTAGATTTTCAATTTATAGAGTTGTGTATTATAGGAATTGTATATTACAATTATAAATAAATATAATAAGATAAATTAAATATGTATAATGGTTTTTTAGATATTAATGATGATTTTGACTTCTATGTAGTGTATTAGAGAGATTGAAGAGTATCAACGTATTTCATCAAATTTATACATTTTGGTAAACTTTATAAGTTAATTCTTTAGCTCTGATTTATATTTAAACTTTAAGATGATTGGCCATGCTTGAACATCTTCTCCACCATAAACATCCCTTAGAAATGGCTCCCAATGTTCCCATTGAAACCCTTGTAGCTTTGATTTCCTTGTATCTTTCTCTAGAATGAATAAGCTTTATGTACCAAAAAGTGGAACATAGAGGAAAGAGGGGGATATATAGAGAGAGAGAGGTGGGGTAGGGGTATAGAGAGATGAGTAAAGAGAGAGTACGAGAAAAAGAGAGGGAGACAGAGAAAGGGAGAGAGAATGAACCAGAGAGAAAGATAAATATAGAAGTGGAGAGAAAAGGGGGGAAGATAGAGAGAGAATAAAGAAGAGAAATAGATATAAGGAAAATAAAGGATGAGAAAGAGAGGTAGGGAGAAAAGAGAGAAAGACAAAGTGATACAATGAGAGAGAGAGAGATTGGTAGAGAGGAATAAAGAAAGAGATAAGAGATATAGAGGAAGAGAGGGGGGAGGTGCAAAGTAAGAAAAGGGAAGAGGAGAATATTGATAGAGAGAGAAGAATGGAGAAGGAGAAACAAAGCAAGAGAGAGAGAGAGATTGAATTTCCATCAATTGTTATGTGCCAACAATTCAAATATGACACATATCCATAAGATAGAAGCTCCACACAACAAAAAAATACAACCCCTTTTGAACCTATAGCCATTAAAACATTGACCCCATACTATAAATTGGTCTATTGAGGGTGAAGTGATGAAAAAAACCCTAATCCATGATGGGAAAGTTTATGGGTTTAATTTCATAGACAAAATAAGCTTTGGAATACATGTTACCTGCTTTAATGAACTTGTTATGAGTTCTCCCATGTTATATGCTCTATTAGTCTTTGTACTTTATTTTAAATGTTCGCATTAAAGTGACCTACACAACTCATCAACGATAACTCCTCCCACATGTGTAGACTCTATAATACCCATACACAACTTCCATATCAAGAGCATAGATTCACCGGTCTTGTTGCCTATTAATTCCCTTGTAGATGTCATTGACATACATTTATATATCTCTTTTGCATCAACCATCCATAAGAGAGATGTCAACGAAACAATCAAGTGCATGCTACAATCATAGACATGATAGATTGTACCATTGATGTTCCACTTTGGGGTCGACATTGTTAGATTGAATGGAATCATATCTCTAATATGTCCCTACAATCAAACCCTCCAATTCTTTTGATCAAATTTGGACATATAACCTCCTAGTAAAAGGATTGATTTTTCCCCCTATTTTAATGATGTCTTATAATCAAGTTTGAAATGATTATTCAAATTAAAATGATCTTTTATTTCATCCTACTACTATTTATTTTATTTTAAAATTACAAGCCCAGTCTCACATATTGATTAGAAGATTTAAATTTTATTAATCACATGTCCATTAGTTTATATCATATTTGAACATTTTTTAAGAGCAATTGTAAATGGGTTTATTAATTTATTTTATTAGAGGGTTTAACATTAGTATGTGTGAAAATGTCACAAAATTGGTGTGTGAATATGATTGTTGTACTGTTTAATGTTATTTTGGGAGAGGAAGAATAAATAGTTGAAGTTTAATAGTGGGTTTCTAGAAGCCATCATGCTAGTGGGTCTTACTTTCAAGATGGAACAAATGCAAGCAATCTTTATTTTTAAAAAGCTTATACTACATGACAATAATAGCAATAATTGTGGAAAATATAGGTAAGGTTTTTTTTATAATGTCATTATTGATTTACATGAGCGAGTAAAAGAAATCTTTGCATAGATATTTGACATGCTCATCTTGTTTGTATTAGATTTTCTATCTCATTGTAACCTATTCTCTTAGGCCTTTATTGC
Source organism: Sequoia sempervirens (assembly GCA_007258455.2). NCBI lineage: Eukaryota > Viridiplantae > Streptophyta > Pinopsida > Cupressales > Cupressaceae > Sequoia > Sequoia sempervirens. The sequence goes on along the minus strand of VDFB02145732.1, from coordinate 4,580 downwards.
TATCCATTGTAACATTGTGTCCCACCACCCTAAATCTTGTTGCCTTTCACACTGCATAGTTTATCTTTAAATAGTCAAGGAGTAAATTACAGTGTTGTTTTACATGGGGGTTTCATAGCATTTATAGGGCATTTTCAAAGTTTTGATTCATGAGACGTTGTCAATGGCTATGAAGGTAGAGGATGTGCAAGTCGATGTCAATAACATGTTGAGGAAGATTAGTGAAGAATGGAAGGCCAAGATTAAGCCTATGGACTCTAACTATTTGGAGGTGCATACATTTTTGTAACTCTTGATTTCCTATGAACTTGCTAGCTATTTAAGGATCGTGATAGTTTGGTAGATCTTATTTTCACTACAAGGAAAAAGTAGGTGCTTTATTTTTTTAGTTGTTGTAAGCAATGGTGCTTTCTATTTGAGGCGTTTATACCATTTATCTTTTTTTACCACACACTTTGCTTAACTTGCTATATAGAAATAATGTTGCAATTGTCATTTCATTATATAAACTAAGACAATGTATTTTTTTTTATATATTGAGGAATTTGGCTTTACAATTACCAATTGCATTTGCTTGAAAGTTTGTAAGGGCTTATCAACAAGTCCACTTTGTTCATATCTTACAACCTTTGCATTCAATGAGATTTCTTTGAGGAATTTCTTTGTTAACATGTGTATGGTTTCACAACTACAACTATAACATCTAACAAAAATCTCTCTCTCATCATGTTTTGATGGGTGTCCATACCCTATTGCAAACCTCCCATTTTTGCACAAGCAAGGAGAAAGTTATCAAGTGTTACACCTTGTTTTTGTTTTACCAAGTTCCTTTTAACTGTTACATTAAAATGCATTTTGATACTTGATGATGACATTATGTTAGTTAACATTATGATGAATTTATATACAATGAGATGCATATGAATTTTGATGATTATATGTTATTGAATCAAGATTATGATTATGTCATGATTTATAACGGTTAACTATTTGAATGATTTAGCTTTAGCTGCCTATCATGGGCTGAAGTTAGCTTAGTCTAAAGGTTTTAGGAAGGTTTGGATAAGGGGTGACTCCCTAAATGTTATTAATAACCTAAATAAATCCCCCCCCCCTTCGTGGATGATTGAATCTCTCATTTTGGATGTTGTGGATATCTTGAGCTCCTTTGATCAATGCTTCATTTCCATATCTTTAGAGAGGGAAATTGTCTTGTTAATGTTTTTGCTAACATTGGGGTTAATGATCCTATGATATGGGAAGGGAATGACCTCCTCCCCATGAACCCTTGCTAGTTTAAATTGTGATTTACAAACTTGTTGAGGAGGGGGCTCTTTTCATTATTAGCTTATATCACATGAGCTTGTTTACGTGGTAGATTAATTCTTGGTGTGATCTCTATTTTGAATTTGCCTTGTGTTTTGTTGATTTGACTATTATATGTAAGGAGCTACTTTCAAGATTAATTATTGACCCCTTCCACCTTACCTCTCCCACACGGATTGTGGGTGGCTCTAAGGCTTTGTTCTCAAGGCTTCTTCTAATTCTCTATAAGTTTTTCAAGCTTTTGTGGTTTCTGGTGGTTGCAATCATGGGTGGTGACCGAAATAGAGTTGAACCTACCTCTTGTGACACCTCGAAGACCAATGCAAAAGTTTGGGAATGATTGCAGTTGGGGGGAGTTACTCCATGTATGGAGAGACTCCATGGGCATGACCCTAAGTCAACATAGGCCTTCATTCAGGGATGGCAGAATAGGGTGTTGAAGCTTGGTGGGACTGAATTTAATATCACTAAAGATCTTATTACTGAAATTATAGGTCTTTCTATTGAGGGAAGGAAAGTTTATAGAGACAAGAAGGATTCGAGTGTAGCCATGGAATTTTTCTTCAAGGATGATGAAAGGAATAGATTGGAGAAGGTGAAATGTGGGGGTTACTATCGCAGCTCTATCAAGGTGATTTGGGGTAACGTTGCTGAAGAAATCATGAGGTACTTTACGCTTGATGGGTGTTTCTCTATTTTATTTGGATAACATTTTGTTTTACTCAACCATTTTAGGCATAAGAATAAGGTTTCCTTTCCTTTTTATCTGCTTGTTTCCTTGGAGTGTGGTATTAGCGATCATAAATGTAACCCCAAGAATCATGTTCTTCACAACCTGGGCCTTATCTTCCTAATCTATGAGTATGCTAAGTCTTACATTGTTCTTGATCAACCTAAGAGGGTTACTAATGGTCGACAAAAGAAGCTTGATTTGGAATATGACATTGGGTTTGATTTGGGGTTTACTAATTTGAGGAATATGAGTTTGGTTCAGATGCTTCCATGGAAGTTTATTCAGAGCCTCCGACTTCATTTGAGGAAAAGAGTATAAAGAAAGGAAAATTTCTTAAAATGCCTAATTTTGAAGAATATGAAACAGGTAGTGATGAGGTGGTTGTTGGTAAGTCCTCGGGTGGAAAGATTGTGAAGGGTGATTCCTTAGGTCTTAAGAAAGGGAAGAAGATTATTGCGGGAGATAAAGTTGAGAAACCCCCTTTGTCTGGTTCAAAGAGGAAGGTGGATTTGAAGGGCGGGAGCTCCCAGAAGAAGTCTAAGCGAAATGTTGACTTGATTCAAAATGAGACTGTTAGTATTGGTGCAAATTCCCCCAATGTTGAGCCTCTATAGGATACTGGTGGTCAGGCTAATGCAGAATTGTGAGCATAGGGTTTGAAGGATCAGGAAAAGGGGAGGAGTGTGGTTGAAGAAATTGAAAGTTCCTTACGCAAGATCAAGGTCTTTGTTGCTAGCCAGAAAGGGAAGGATGTTATTGAAAATGAAAATCTTAGTAGGGACTCGTTGGAGGACTAGGTGGATGATGGGATGTCTTCAATTGCAATAGGGAGGAGTTACCCAATGTGTTGGGGTTAACAGAAGATGGTACTCTAACTCTCTTCAGGATTTTTAAGTGGGCTTTCAATGAATTGAATCTCACTAATGTGAAGGTTTGTGGTCTGGTTAATAAAGCTAGGGAGTCATCTACTCCCTTGGAGCCTTCTTTGCAAACCCAAATTAATCAACTTGTTGATACAATGAAAATTGTTATTGATGAGATGTTGAAGATGAAACATGCTTTTGAAATGAGGATTGTGGCTCTGGAAGAAAATTTGGATCATGCTTATCAAAAATTGGACAAGGTAGTGGATGTTAGCAAATCTGTTATGAGAAATGAAGCTAAGGATATGTGTTTCCTCGATGAGAAAGTGAGGCAATGGATGGAGGAAGCGTCAGGTGGGAAGGATGTTGCTGGTCATGTGGTTGGCCTTCCTAGTGTTTTGATTAGAGAGGTTAATGAAAAGGGTCCCTATACTCGGACTCATAAAAAACTAAGTTGAATGTTGGTATTCCTGCCAAGGAGGTCACTGAGGTTATGAGTGTGCATTAGAAGATTATTAATAGTGATATGGAGGCGATTGATATCTTAAAGAATCTGTAGTTTCTTGTTGTTTTTGTAACTCCTTTTGGTAGTTGTTTTGCTGGTTTTTTGTTGCTTATTGATTGCTTGTTAGTTTTTTTTATTTATCTTTTGATGCAACACACTTTTTTGCAAAGGGTTTTGGGGCCCCTTCAAATCCTGTTTTACCTCTAATAAAAAACTATTTGAATGATTTCTTTAAGTGAAAGACATGATTATTTTTCTTGCCCTCCAGAGGGAGAGGGAGAGTATTACCAAAGAGAAGAATATAGACTTCGAAAAAACAAGTTATGCCATTTGAGTTCTGGCACACACTCATGTAGGTTTACCCTAAATCTATCGTCAAGTCAAATTATGTGTTATGTTAAAAATTGAGTTGTGTCAAATCATTTCGTTAAGTCTAACTTAGTCAAATCTTGTTTATTCTTTTTCGAAAAGAAAAATAAAGTGTTTAAATGTTATATGTATTTTGATGTTAATCGATTAGCTAATCTTAATTTTACAATGAGATAAGTGGATTATAATGAAATTATAATAATTAGTTTATATATAATATATAGGTATGTTATGTATATATAAGAGATAAAATACATATATACGTATGTATATAGGTTTATATACGATAGATGATATGAATTTTAATATCAATATATATATACATATACATATAGTATATATATATATATATATATATATATATATATATAAAGAGAGGGGGATAGATATTATATATTATGTGTTAATTGTATTTTAATATTTACCATGCGTGTAAAAGCGTGTAAATGGTAATTCAAATTTATATTTAATCTTGCACTTCGTGGGCATGAGAGCCTCCACCAAAGGCTTAAAAAAAAAGCATTTTAAATGGCATAAAAGCCATAGTTTTGTGAGAGTTTAAATGCCATAAGTGAGGCACCATTCTACCTTGCATTTTAATAGCCACTAAGTGGTAGTTTCAACCACTGAATTGGATTACATATTTCAAACCACTCTCTAAATGCTATAAAAAATTAAAATCGTGGTATTAAATGTGAAATGGTTAAGGTTAAGGTGAAAAGCTATAAACGCATCGGAGTAGCTGCAAACCACTGAAGTGGTAATTAGAACTAAAATTTTGCTT
>VDFB02145731.1:0-23532 GCA_007258455.2 Sequoia sempervirens | reverse complement strand
TTTGTTGGCTTCCATGTTTTTCTTGTGTTAAGACCTAGTTTGGACCATAAAATAAGGATCAATTTTTAGGAATGTGGGAGGTGAACCTATAAATCCTTAGATTAATCTAAACTTTAGGTACAAAAAAGAAAGTCTAAGATGTTAAGGATCAAAGGATGGTAATGAGATAATGAAAGATGGGTGATTGTGAATGAGTAAAATCTTAAGATCCTTGAAGGAGATACTAGAATTTAGGAATTTTAGATTTTTGATGTTGGGTTTGATTTGGTTTGATTTGAACAAAGAGGATTTTAACCCACACTGGCCACTCTTTTCTAGGGTTTTTCTACCCCAAAAGGAGAGAGTAGGCCAAAAAATGCTAACTAGGTTCATTCAAATTATGTAATTCATGATGTTTTTTAAGCTAAATGAAATGAAATAAGTGCAATTAAGTGATCTATATGACTGATTATGTATGCAAAATCTAAGCTTTATGCTATGTTAGAAAACACAATGTTGTATGCAAACAATGAACTATGGATAAATAAATGCATAATAGAAAGAGATGAGATAAATTAGAGTGCACTTGGAAGTCTAATGAAGATTTTGGAATGTTCTGAATGCTCTCTGGAATTACAAAAATTCACCAGTGGGACTCATTCACCTAGGGTGGCGAATTAGTCCTACTTCTGGTAAAAACTGTTAGAAACATGTTTCTGATTGTCGGGATCTAGAATCTGACAAAACTTATATTTCTAGCCTTAAGGTGGGACTCATTTGCCACTAGTGGTGAATTAGTCCTCTCCCAACATTTTGAGAAATCAGGAGACAACTCTATAACACTAGATTTGAGGATGTCTGCTTGTCGGGTTATCAAAGTCAATTCTGTAGGAAATAGACATAATACATTCTCCAAGCTTGAAGAATGATTGATTTGACTTGAAGCACCTAGTTGACTTGTTGACCACTCTTCAACACCTAAATGCTTGTTAAAACTGCATACAAAAGTCTACAAATACACATGCAAGAGGGGGAAAATGGTCGAGGGTTAGAGAATAGGGGTTTTCCTTGGTCAAACCCCACTTTGGTAATCAAACCCTTAATGAAATGATGAAATGAAAGAGAATGATAAACAAATAACATGCAAATGCTATCAACTTACCAAACTCTTGTTGTAGAAAATCTAAAGATTATATCAATGGATGCTCCAAAATGCTTGATTGATGCTTGATTTGATGTTGTAAGGTGCTTGAATGCTTGAATAAATGAGTGAATTAGTGAACTTGATGAATTGATATTGATGGGGGTTGAAATGGATGTAAAAAAACTTATCTATACATTTGTGTGCCTTAGTAACCCGTTAATACCTCATCACAGGCCAACATCAAGTGATTTTGAATAAAAACCCAAAAGGAATTTTGAAATTTTTTAAATTTGGAGTCAAGGGGGACTCATTCGCCACCCATGGCAAATGGGTCTCACCTAGGACTTGAAAATGGGTGTCAAAAATTAAATAGTTTTTATTGTTGTTTGTCGGGTTTACATTAAAAAATGCACTTAATTAAAGCTTATAAGGGCATAAAGGGTTCAAATAAAGCATAAGAAAGGTGTAAATAGTGAAATTGTGCCTAGAGGAGTGTGAAATCTTGTTACAAGACTTTACAACACTTCAAAATAGGACTTGATTAGTGATGAAAAGCTAATTTTTAAGTGAATTGTAATGAATAGAGTCTAGAAGAGTGTAGAAATACTTTACAACACTTCACAACACCTTCACAAGACATCATTATTTGAATCTTAGTACCTAAATGAAAGCAACGTAGACCAAACATCATGAAGCAAGGCCTAAAAGACCATGAAAATGACAAGGAGCCATTTTTCTATAGTGCAGATTTGATTTTGGATTTGATTTTAATTTGGATGTTTAGATAATGAATTTGTAAATCCCAAGATGTTGGATGCTATCTTTAGACGAACTTGCTCACAAGGTGATAATTTAACTAAGTGTATGGAGAAGGATGCATCTACACACACTTAGTCAAACAAGATGATTTTGACTGGACGAAGGATTTTCCAGTTCCAGTTAATAAATAATTCTTTTCTAAGATTTCTAAGAGTTATTTGTGAGATGGCTTTTGATGGATCCTGTTTTTTAAACCTTAGAGATACTTTTAGCTTACAAGACCTTGGTATTGAAGAACATGCTACCCTTAGAGAAAACAAAACCCTTGAAAAAGACTCTGATTCGGACACTAGTAAAATCGAATACAAATTGTGATTTGTTTTATTTTAGCACATCGGCAAAAAATTGAATACCAATATCTCTAAACTGCCAGGAAAGACATTTCCCATATTCCTTTGACCAAATAACCTCGAATTGGTTTTAGATTTTGACCTTTCAGAAAACATTTCCAGTGCTAATGCGGTGGGGGTCCAAATGTTTCTTTATCTATACTTTCTTTAATGAGTTCTTTTACTACAAACACTTCTTTGCTTTTTTAGTTTTCTTTTTCTAAACTAAATGTCTAATGGTCCTAATTCTTTTTCTATCCTAAGAAAAGTCCATCATGAACCCAGAAAATCACAAGTAAGCAGTCCTGAATGTTGACTTTAGGGATAAAATTGAGATATAAAACCCAACACTTATAGAAGTCTCTAGTTGGATGAAATCCCTTTAGGACGTTTTAGGCGCATTTTAAATGTGCTATATTGCTGGTTTCTTCTGAAATTCTGATGTCTCGGTTAGAATGTTTGTTTTCAATATTTTGGATCCACACAATGTGTTTAACTGACTCAAGATTGTACAATCCTAGGATGGAAATTTTTTTTGTTGAATTTCCCACTTGGATAAATTCAGTTGCACTTATTCAAGGCAGATGACTAGAAGCTTGACGACACTGGCTCCCCTCCACAACACTCACTTCTGTGGGTCAACCAAGATTCAATTCTCATTAATCTCCCATGATGAACTTTTCATCTCTATAAATAATCGCAAGTATGTGGGATGGCTCTAGAGGTTTGACCTCCTGACATTAAAAAATATTGGGATTTTTGGCTACTACACAATGGTTCATAATAAGTGCATCTGGTTAAAAGGAAAAAATGATAAAATCCCTCAAGAGGTCTCCCAACCCTCAGAACAAGGGCTTTACACATCATAAAGATACTGGGGGAGAGCTATCATGCATCACTAAGTTGATTGCAAACTTTCCTTGCAACCAAAAAAATTGTATAGTGGTTCAGAAGAGCCCAACTTATGCTCATTACTTCTTGGGTCGTTCCCTCAGGGTGAGTACTTTTTCCCACCAAGGAAGGCCCTCTAAAGGTAAAAAAAAGTGAGTAAGTACATTCGTAGTTCAATCAATCTTTGTTTGTGTGAACAAACAGAGAACACACGCAATAAACTTAGCTCACACTAGCAAGATTTGTTCAATTTTTAAAATCCCAAATTGAATTGTGGAGGCCATCTTTTAGATAACCTAATATCACTAAAATTCTTTTGATTCTCAAGATCACATGAAGCGTGAAAGAAGTGCATACACATTTTGATTGTATTAGTTTGTAAAAAAGATTACAAAACAAGATAAGCACATGTTCATTTTAGACCTCAAAAGCAATAAATGGGTTCTTTTCATAGCACCAAAACAAGTGTTTGAAGTTGTTTATTAAATTTTTAAAACCCAAAATAAAATCTAGTGAGTTTCTAATGTTCCTTTTAACCAACTTTGAGAAAAAGAAATCTTTTGTATGTTCTTTTTAAAACCCAAAAAGAAGTGAGTTGTCCTAAAATAGAAAATAACAACATGAATGAAAGCCCTAGGCTATTACGATAAGCATTTAAAAATGTTTTTGCCAAGTTCAAGTTCAATGTTCAATTTTCTTCAACTCCAATCTACTTGCTTTTGCTCAATTCCAATCCTAACCTACAAACATTACAAAGTAAAATATTACAGATGAGATTTATTTCAAAGAATTAATGATAATATTTAGCATTAAAATTTAAAACAAAATCCCTAAATAAAGATAGATTTTAGCATTTCCCAAATAAAATTTAGATTCAAATAATGTGAAAGATGTAGCATTAGAAATCAAAACACAATTTTTAAATAAAGATAGATTTTAGCATTTCCCAAATAAAATTTGGATTCAAATCACGTGAAAGATGTAGCATTAAAAATCAAAACACAATTCACTCTCTAAGTATGGCGTCCTTAAAAAATCAAATCAAGGCCAATACCAATGTGAATACATTAAACTAAATGTAGATTTTCTAGCAAATTTGATTTGGGGATTCCATTCAATAGAGAATCACAGTCAATACCAATTTTTTTTAACTTGGATCTGGAAAAAATAATTCAGCCCCTACCATTTAATGTTGGCAATATACTCAATACTCCTCAAAAAGAAAGATCACAATTTCCCTCTTTTACTAATAAAAAAAAATGCATTTACCAAGAATTTTACTCTCATATATTCCAACAAAATTACAAAGGCGTTTTTTGCATTGTTGTCATGTTTTTCCCTTAGCTAGTGACAAAAAAAACACTTAAAACATCATAAAAATTGAGGTTTCGGCATGACAAATGCCCCAGGCAACAGTTTGGATGCGAGAACAATAATTATTTTGAAGTTTGCAACATTAAAACACACCCAACCTCCCAAAACGTGGCTGCATTCTGTAACTTTTACTATCAATTTAATTCATATGTAATGTAGTTGTTGCCAATGGACAGTAGGCAGAATTATTTTAGAATGAACTAAAATACAACAAAAGAACATAGATCCAAAATTATTTTAGAATGAACTAAAATACAACAAAAGAACAGAGATCCAACCCTCCTTCTAGCGCCATTATGTAGATGTAAAATCTGCAAAATGTTAAAAAATTAACATGTATTAGCATAGTTAGTTAATTAAAGTGCAACAAATTAAACATCTCTATGAAATACTCAATCATGTTAAATACACAACCAAGGAAACAATGAAACTAAACAAAAGCATATGAAAACATGAAGCAAACTCTATCTCATAGTGTATTGGTACTACTTTGATGTGGAAAGTAGCCCTTTCCCAACCCTTGATAAGCTTTCAAAATGATGAGCAAGATGCAAGTGATGAAGACAAATGTGTGTATAGTGTAAATGCATAAAACTGTGTATAGATTTCAAGTAGAGAAGGCCTCTATTTATAGGTTAGAGGTTAGAAGAATTTAAGAATAGGAAGAATGTGTGATTAAAAAAGGACCAATGGCATTGAGACATTTGTCTCATTGCTAATGGGTAAGGATTGATCACACTTTGTATGTGTTTGTAAGAGGCACCAAATGCATGTTTGAGAGGCATGAAATGAATGTGCTTGAATTGTTTTGGGGGAAGAAATTGTTTGAATGAGAAAGTCAAATAAAGGGAATATTCCCTATAATGTGCTTTTGAGAGGGAAAATGAGATAATTAGTTAATTAGAAAAATTTATTTTCATGTGCAAGTGGGTGGGTTAGTCAGGGGTTGAGTTTGACCGCGGTTGAGTCAAAAGCTAGAGAATGGGTAATGAGAATTAAAGTTAATTAATTTAAAATTTAATCAACTTTGAGTGGGTTAGTGAATTTGATTTAAATAATTTGATTTATTTAATCAAATAAGAGGACTTTGGGTATTAATTAAACAAATTGATTTATTTAATTAATAAGAGGATTTTGAAGATTTTAATTAAACAAATTGATTTATTTAATTAATAAGAGGATTTTGATTAAACATGATTAGTGAATTAATCTAATAAATTACTTTATTTGATTAATAGAGGAAATGGAATTAGATGCATGATATTGATTAAGATTATTTGCATGTCTACAAATAGAATGTGAAAATATATATAGAGATGTTAAAATTGATTAAATTTTTTGTAGTTTAAAACATAGATCCAATTTAGATTAAAATATTTTTTAAATTTAATATCTCCATTTAAAAATGGACTCACTTGTAAATGAATATGCATTTGTAGGTTCACTAATGGGTATGAATGAAGGAAAATTATTAATTTTATTACATCAATGTCCTCGAAATCACCAATTCCCAAAGAGATGAAACTAATACAAACATGGGTAAGTAACCCTAATTTTGAACTTCGATCAGTTATTTGACTAACTAAGAATTAGAGCATTTCTAACGTATGTTTATGTCATAAAAGGGTTAAATGACATGAATTTCCCAACATTATTTCCAAAAGGATGATGGATTAGTTAGAATAATGATTAAGGAGAGTCCGTCTACATGAATTTTTTAATAATTTATTTTTATATAGAGATCACCATTTTGGATGACACGCATAATTTAGATATTATATAAAATGAGTATGATTATGAGAAATTATGCATTGAAATCATCTATAGTGTTTTTCAAAAAGAGATTTCAAGATATTCCAATAATCATCAATAAGTTATGAGATTACATAGACAACATTCCCAACTCACATTTAGCTTATTGCTTGATACATTTTGGCACTATACTATGGAGTACAAGGTCTTATCAGGAAAATTGTTGAGTTGAATTAGATAACCTTTTACATAAAATTGGAACACAATTTTTTTTCTTGAGTTTTAGTGCAACATATATGTTTTAGGTAATACATTTAAACATGAAGGTGAAATTAAGAACCAGCAAAGGTTTCACCAACTACTCAAAAATATTAGAGAATCATAACCAACAACTTATAAATGGAACTTATTGATGAAAAAACATATTACATTACATCCAATAGTTAGGGAAAATCTTGATAATAATATTCATGTACTTATAAAAAAATAATAATACACATAACCATAATAGAAAACATAATATTATTTGAGAATATTGATAGCTTGTACCATTATAAGCAAAGAGGGGAGTACCAATCTATCAAGAGGTCTAAATAATGAACTAGATGTTTAATTATTGATTGCTAAGGATACAAGGGTCATGCTAACCTCTAATATATGGATCATAGAAGATGTTATTATAATTGGAGCTTTGTGATACATTCTATTAGAGTGAATGATTTATCTATTCACTATACTTAATTGTACTTAGGTTGATGAGGTTAGATAACATCTTGTCTAACTAAATGTGCAACCTTTTAGACCTCTAGAGGTTACCAAGTTATTTGGTAAACCTCATGTACTACCTTTTTGAGGTTGGAAGGCTTTCCATCTTACCTCAAAGGCCACTCAACACTTGGCATCAAGGTTGATGACTTGGTAAAATAGGTTGTTAGTTTGAACAGTCCAATTGATCCCAAGGTTGACACATATAGGACACTTGTCTACTCACTTGTGCCACATCATGGGGCACTTGTCTATCCACCTCATAGGTGGATTGCCTCTTCCTTTTCTATATATGCATGGATTTGTACTCATTATAATTTGGGTAATCCAAATATAATATTTGCAATGTTCATTTGTGCTTGTTATTTTATCTCCCATATTTTCCTAATTTTTATTTATTCATATTATAATATACAAACCTAGAAGATCCCCAATAGATCTACCAATATATGTTATGGTGGAATGTGACAATTACATCATAATTCTTTTTTAATCTTGATGTATCTCTAATATAATTATATTGTCACCAATACAAAGGGATGCACACATCAACTACCCTTACAATTAGCTTTAGTATTAAAAATATAGAAATTATAAGAATTGACTCTTTCCAAAGTAACAACTAATATAGGGAAAAAAAGATCAATATTAACATTGTGGCTATATCACATGTTAATTCATTTAATGGACTAATATGTTCCCACCATTTTCACATGATCATTCTAAAAACTAAAAATAGGGAAACAATTCTCCAAAAAGAAAGTTGATGTTTAGAAATACAAATCCTTTCAAAATATAACAATTTTATACATATGATATGCTTTACAAATATTCACTAATTGTGATTTATATTATATATTTTGATGAATATGATAGGCTTCTTTTTTTTAGGAAGATAGCATTTAATACACAATCAAAATTCTAAATCAACATTTTAATTATCGTGTTACAAATTCTATTAGAATAGATATCTTCAATACATACATTTAAAAAATGCTACATGATATTAGTCTCAGGCATCATATCTATTCTCTATATTGATTTTGATATAGGAACCTTGAGATTGTTATCTCTTGTCATCTTCTAGATATATGTATTTAAGACATTATAATTTTTTTTATATATTAGAAATATTTGTTTTACTATTTTATTTTAGAACTATTTAAAAAATATTTTATTTTATTTACATTGTTTGTAATATATTTTTATTTGAAGTGCTATTTTTATTTACATAGAAGTTATTTTATTTACTTATGATACATTTTGTTTCTCTTTAGAACTATTTTATTTACTAGATATATTAATTTGTATAGTTTTGACAATGTGTTTCCAATTTAATTTAAAAAAAACATAAATTTATAGAATGAATCTCCTTAATGCCACTATAGCATTCCTCTCAATATAATAATTTATTATTATTAGTTAAAATTTACCTTTGACTATTAAAGCATATATTTTTTGAGAATAATCATTAAATTATATTTTTGTTAGGGAACTACAACCGATGATGTAGTATAGGTTAACTACATTTGATCCACGATGATTCAAAGCATATTTAAACCACTAAGCATCAATCCCAAAAAGATCATTCAATTTAAACAAAGAGGAAGAAGCCATTAAAACTATCATTCTAAACATGTGAACCGTAGATTTTTGGGTAGGGCTTATAGGCTACTCTTGCACTCTTAGGATGCTTCACCCAAAATGAGAGAGATAAAACCCACACAAAATCTATGTAGGTTCACTCAAATTATGAAATGTATGGAGTAATTAAGACTATATGAGACTTGATCTAAATGCAACGAAACAATGTGATTGACTGATTTTAAATACAAAACCTATTAAATGTGCCTTGTTTGAAAACGCATTGTGTTATGCACAAATGAACTAGAAATGAATGCAAAACTTAACAGAAATAAACTAAACTGAAAGTGTGCACCTTGGATCTGGAAGGAGGTTGGAAATGACACTTGAAATGCTACTGATTCTAATTTTTTGGTTTGGTGGGACTCATTTTCCATTATGAGAGAATCAATCCTAGTTCTACAAAACTAAGTCGAAACTTGTTTCTGACAAAAGGGTATCTAAAAATGTGGAAAACCAAAAACTGACCTTGGAGTGTGACTCATTCGCCACCCATGGTGAATGAGTCCACTTTTGAATTTCTAAATTTTCATAAGTGGAATCCAAAGCTTTCGATTTTCACTTTGATTCTCTACAAGTGTTCACTTTTGAAACTCTAATTTTTGAACCTGAAAGTGAGTTTTTGTTGATATTTTGACTTGTTGAATGGAGATAGGACCTAAACAACTTTTCCACTTGATCTTCAATGACTTCCAAGCTTCCAAGAGACCTAAATTTGCAAACACACGATGCAAGAAGGAGAAATGTTGAATGTTAAGGCATGTGGGTTTTCCTTGGTCAAACCCCTTTTAGGTAATTAAACCAAAATGATGTTCAAAGAATGTAATGAAACATGTAACAATGGAGATGATTACCTTTCCATGAAGATTGATCTTGAGAGTATGCAACAAAACATAAAGATTCAACCCTTGAATATCTAAAAATTGATGTCTTAATGCCTTCAAATGATGAATCCCCAACTTGCTTGACTTGAGGTGGAAGAATGATGGATGAATGAATGAAAAGAGATTGTAGGAGATGGGGGATTTAAAATGAGGAGAAAAACACTTATTTATACACACTTGTGCCTTAGTAACCCAATGATACCTCATCAGAGGCCGACATCAAGTTATTTTGAATAAAAACTTGAAAGAAAATTTGAAATATTTTGAAATTGGAGCCAAGAGGGACTCATTCACCACCCATGGCGAATGGGTCCCACCTTAGACCTGAAAGTGGGTGTCAGGAAATATCTTGCATAAAGGGGTCAAATAAAGCATAAGAAAGGTGTAAATGGTGAAATTAAGCCTAGAAAGCATGAAATATTGTTACAAGACTTTACAACACTTCAAAATAGGACTTGATAAGTGATGAAAAGGTGATTTTTAGCTGAATTTAATAAGAAGAGTCTAGAAAAGTGTAGAAATGTGTTACGAAACTTCACAACACCTTCACAAGACATCAATAAATGCATATTATTCAGTTTGATAGGGTCCAAGACCTAGTGTTAAAATGCCTCACAACACCTAAATCAAGGCCTCATTAAGTCTAATTTATCATGAATTATTCCCATGTCAAGCAAAAGACCCTTTTTTCTATGGTACATTTAGCCCCCACTTTAGTGAGAGGATGAACTTGCTTCAAACTCACACTAAAGTAGACATTCAAGAGAGATCCAAGTGTATAGATGTAGACGAAAAAGAATGAAAAAGTTCAAAGGAGGTTGCATAAGCCCCCAGGATCCAATATCCTAAGTGAAACCATCAAGATACAAAATCATGTGCAATGTCAAGAACTAAAGGAAAGAAAGACGAGGTGGAAAGTATGTACTCACTCTGGGTCCATAGAACTTCAAGTCATCTACAGGGTGAGAAGTCCACAACATAGTTAGTCTAGGGCCACTGAAATTTTGATTGTTTGTTGGGTGAGAAGTCCCAAAAGATGAGAAACATACGCTAGTTGGTATGCACTCAAACACATAAGTGGTTATGGGGAAAGTTGTGCCACTGAATGCACTTCCCACTCAACCATATCAAAGTTATACCTCTTGATAACTTTAGCAAGGCGCCACAAGGGAAAAAAAATTCAAGCTTTATGAGGTAAGAAAAACTTCATATGCTTGACATTCATAGACATTGTTAATGCTAAGGATTGTTCAAAGGGATTTTTCTTTGTATGTACAATGTCTCATCTTAGGGAACACCATGCTTAATGTCTTCAAGAGAGGATAAGTGCAAATGTTCTCATTTTTATTTCAAGAGGAAAAGTGCAAGGTATCATCCCTGGGGAACATTGTACCTAATGCTTCCAAGAGAGGAAATGCAAGAAAAATAAAATCACACAATAAAATGTGAGTGGTGATTATTCCCCACTTTAAAGATTTGAAACCCATTACTGTGAGAAATTTCTTTAAAGTAGAAGAGAGGACATGAAGATTGCTAGGAAATCCCTATTCCAAGTCATATTTTGAATATGCTAATCATGAAAGAGAGAAGTATGTCATATGAAAGCCAACTAAAGGCATGTCATCCACATCTCAAGCTTCCTCTTATGTATTCATGAAGGTTCACCACCAGCCCAAATGAGGCAACCACAAGCATTATGAGGACACATATCGAACCCCTTCCCCACTTAGTGTAGTGACAGTGTGAGTCAAATGATTGTTGAAATGTATGTTAGGAGGACAATCAATATCAATTAGAGGAATTAGATTCCCCCATAGAGGGAAGCATACCAAACTACTTAGGATTTTGGATTATGTGACTCAAAGCATGACATTTATTAGTGAAGTGACCATGAAATCTATGATAGGCACAAAATGAAGTCTTGAAGAAAATTTCGAGTTCGGTGGGAGGGCGATCAAGTGATCTCGAGGAGTCTCCACAAGATAACCTCCTCCTGATCAATGGTAGAAGGTGGTCTTGTGGTTTTTTATCGATACATCTTGCTTAGTATTGATGTCATACTTCACACAAGTTTCTCAAGACAGATTTAATTTCCCATTATAGGGTAAAAAGCACAAAACCATGTCACACTTTGGCCAAATAAAGCAATCCAACCTAGACACTTTCACACTGGGCCATTGATAGGGTTTTGGATGAAGCCATTGTGGTAGTGACATGGCACCTAATAAGCCACCACTTTTTCGGCCAAACCTTCTACCAAAAAAATGTGTTTCCACCAAAATATCGAGATTAAAAACCGGTTCTAATTCATTTGAATGCTCGGGCGAAAGGGTTGAGGGCGAGAGCTTGTCGGTCGAGGTCAACACCAACAACAACCATATATACCCAGGTTCAGTCCGAGGTCATTTGTTGGATTTTTTTATTTGCGTTTTGTGTGTTCTATTTCGTCTGGGAGATTTATTTGATGTATTCTAGGTTAGGGTTTCATTGATATGTTAAAAGAAGTTTTTCTCATCGATTTTATTGGCGGAAAGATATGAACATTTTTGTTGTTTGTGATATTGATGAAAGAAATACATAGATTTGGTTGTGATTTTTGGAACATTATTAGATTTCGATGTTTAAACAGTTTGCTCTAGTGGATTAATAATTTGGGGTTTTGTGAGAAAAGTGAGATATTACAGATCTAGTTCGTGGGTATTACTAATTTATCTTGCTATGTTGGTTTCCAATCAATGACCTAATTGTCAAATTCATCCATACTATATATATTTGGGAGGTATTTGATATTAGCCAACATATATATGTGTGTGTGTGTGTGTGTGTTGTCTAATATCAAATACTTCCACGCCACACAATATTTTCTTTACAGACAACAAAAATATTAAATAAAACCACACACCAATGTCACTAGAGCCAAGCAGCTTCAAATTTTGATTTTAGTCAAAATAAACAATAGATTATTTTGAATATTAATTATTGTACCATTCAGTAACACACAACGTGACCAATAAGCCCTCGAATACTCTGAGAAGAGGATTCATCAGAGAGAAGGCAAGTGCAAACAATGAAATTGGTTTCCAACCTGTTGTTTTATGTGTTTATGCTTTAGAATAGATCTATTTATACTTTGTAGTTTTTCACACCTACTAGCATAAGAAATCAATCATTAATGTCCATGGTAATGTAGTCCACACCTACCCTTTATATGTCAAGTCTTACTTGCTCTTGATTAGATAGAAATGTATTTGGAATTTTGGACAGAAGTCACCAATACAAAGCCAAGTTCGGTAGAAGCTGCAGTGGAAAGTTATCTTGTCATGGAAATAAGACAACTGCACCACCTTTAGAAAATGTCAACATCATATAACA
This sequence comes from Sequoia sempervirens, assembly GCA_007258455.2. Lineage (NCBI taxonomy): Eukaryota > Viridiplantae > Streptophyta > Pinopsida > Cupressales > Cupressaceae > Sequoia > Sequoia sempervirens. Next base: position 10,579 of record VDFB02145731.1, on the reverse strand, counting down.
AAGATCATATTTGCAATGGCCATTGCCAGAGATTTAAAAACCTGTAAAATAAGCAAGTCTCTTACCTTACACGCCTGATGTTCTTTGATAGCCATGTTCGTATTTATTTATTAATAAGATTGATAGAGCTATAATTCTTGATTTTCTAAAATATTTGGGCTTCAGAACATACCAAGTTTACTCATTGGCTATGCTTTGGACTATCACCACTATTAAGTATGAGTTGATGATCAAAGAGATTCCCTATTAGTGTGAAATCCAAACCACTTATCATTTCTTGCAACAGAAAAATTCAAAAACATGCAACTAGAAATTGTCAAGAGCAAAGTGTCAATCCTTGAAAATCCTAATAACCATCAGAAATGACCCAGACATGAACATATAGCATGATCTAATTAAGAATGAAAAGAGATTAAAGATGAAAGTGAAATAAAATGTTTATACTTTATTGTATATACACATCTTGTTAGAGCACAATGTATAAACTATATTGACTATAAGACTGAATAGGCTGGAAATTAATCTCAACAAATCAATAGAAGTAAGACTTCTCCATCAACAGTTGCACATCAATTCTATCAATGTGAATTCTTGTAATGAATTCATGTGTCTTATCAATTTCTAGCATACACAATTCAACTTACTATCAAGAATTTATTATCCCACAAAAGAAAGTGTCTATCTAGCATTTTTCCACATTCAAGGTTTCAAAATAATGAACTGTAACATGTGATAGCCATATACTCATCACATATTTACATGATTCAATCACATATTTTGCTAAAGAATTACCTATTTTCAGAAACACCGTGACAAATTCTACAGTAAAATAAAATTACTGCCTCCTCTTAAAATCCTGACATAGGCAACCAATTGTTTCATATAAAAGGCTTGCATTGCCAGATTTCATTTACATGTAAAAAAACTAAAAAGGTTATGCATTATGCAGAAAAAATTCCCTCAAAGTCCAAATTGTATGGTACAGAAGAAAATTCACACCTCTGAGAACCATGACTTATGAGAACTATACAAACACAACCTCTGAAAGCTTAATACTCGTAAAAATTTGTTGGTCAAGACATGATGTCTCCCGTAGGAATGCTGAAACAAAAGCACAAAAGCATAAATACACCCTTAACCATCAGATACTTGACAGTTGTCCCATAAACAAAAGGGCCATGAAACCTATTCTTGAGTTGAAAGCTAACATGTAGTTGAAAATAAAGAGAAAAATGGCTCAAATATAAGTAATGTGTACATATTACTTATATGGGTAAATTCCTACTCTTAAGTGGGTGTGGAATAAATAAAAATCAAATGGTAGTTACATAATCACAACATGAAACAATGGTTAATCTTGTGTAATGATTGCATATGTAATTGACCTACAACAAGACTTACATCATTAATCTTGTTAAATTCCAATGGTTAGATCCTAGAGATTTGCTAATTGACCTACAACAAGACTTACATCATTAATCTTGTTAGATTCCAATGGTTAGATCCTAGAGATTTAAGAAATTATGGATAGATTTAAGCTAGCTCATTCTCATAAATAGGCTAAATGTAACTTTTTAGCTCCCATCCTAATCAACATACCTACTAGGCATATGAGACACCCATGTAAAATTCCATAATTGTAGCACTAATCAGCCCCTCATCTGTACTTGTAGTCTGCACTTAACATACATACTAACTAGAGTAATGTGTTTTCCTACTCTTAAGTGGGTGTGGAATAAATATTTAAATCAAATGGTAGTTACATAATCACAACATGAAACAATGGTTAATCTTGTGTAATGATTGCATATGTAATTGACCTACAACAAGACTTACATCATTAATCTTGTTAGATTCCAATGGTTAGATCCTAGAGATTTAAGAAATTATGGATAGATTTAAGCTAGCTCATGTTCTCATAAATAGGCTAAATGTAACTTTTTAGCTCCCATCCTAATCAACATACCTACTAGGCATATGAGACACCCATGTAAAATTCCATAATTTGAATGATAGTTACAACAAGACTTACATCATTAATCTTGTTAGATTCCAATGGTTAGATCCTAGAGATTTAAGAAATTATGGATAGATTTAAGCTAGCTCACCCTGTACTGAAAAGTTATAGAGTACACAAGAAGCATAGCATACATTTTAGTATGATAACTACAATATACACATATACACATGTGTATATGTATGTATGTGTGGACATGTATGTGTATGCACTTGAGTGTACATACATGTACATGTGTACACAATATATATAAATGCATGTGTGTATGTACATACATACATTTTGCCTAAATTTACATTTCTATAAATTCAAAATTGAAAACCCCAAATTTTTAGTTCACCATATGTATGTATGTACATGTATACATATATGTATGCACATGCACATGTACATATATATGTGTATGTGTGTACATGCATGCATTCATGTGTACATAATGCACGTACATGTGTGTGTACATATATATACATGTACATGTGTATATGTATGTATTATATATACATATGTGTTTGTGTGTATGTATGTATGTAAATTATGTATGTATGTGTATGTGTGTATGCATATATATATATACATACATGTATGTGTGTATGTACATGTACATGCATATATGTGTATGTGTGTATGTATGTATGTATTATATATGTATGTGTATGTGTGTATGCATGTATGTATTATATATACATATGTGTACATGTGTGTGTATGTATGTATGTATATGCATATATATATGTATGTACATGCACATATATGTGTATGTGTGTATGTATGTATGTATTATATATGTATGTGTATGTGTGTATGCATGTATGTATGCATATATATATACATATGTATGTGTGTATGTATGTATGTACTTGAGTATGTACATGTACATAAATATATGTATGTATATGTACACACGTGCATGTATATATATATATATGTACATGTGTGTACATGTATGTATATAGACATACATACATATACATACATGTATATATACATGTGTACATACACACATACACATATATATGCATGTACATATGTACATACACATATACACATATATATACATGTATATACATGTACACACATGCATTCCCACATACATACATGTGTACATACATACATACACATATATGCACATGTACATATGTACATACACACATACACATATATATACATGTATATACATGTACACATGCACTCCCACATACATACATGTGTACATACATACATACATACACATAAATGTATATATATGTACATACACAAATGTATTGAAAGTCTCAGATTTGGAGTTGTCAAATTTCTTATGTTATCTAAGTTGTTACAAAAGGTGAACTATTGAGTTAAGTTCATTGAAGAAGAAAATAAATTATATGATGAAATAAAGGTCATTCCATGCTTACAAGGCCAAGGTTTCTAATCAAACATAGCATTCCCGAGGCCTAAATTCATCTTTCATGAAAGAAAAAGATGATATCAAAGGAGATATTGTGCCTACAAAACATGTGTACAATGTTTATATTTTATTCCTAAGGAATTTGTAATGCCCGCTGTGCAAACCCCAAAGGACAAAATATCGCACACACATTTTTTAAATAGTACAAAGTAAACATATAATGAAACATTAAAACATATTTACATTGCACATTAACATCATAACGTCAAGTCCTCTGGGGCACGTGAGGTCACATCGCAAAAACAACACATAACGAAAGATTACACATAAGGGTAATAAATTAACTAATCTAACATCCATCATAACCATTACAATATCCATTCTCAAAAGATAACATACATAAATCCATAAGCATGAGTATAATTACATCACAAGGAAGCCACATAAGTGGTTTACACTTTTGTGGAGGAAGGAAATTTTGAAATTTCCACACTCTTCATAGCAAAGTGGTTCGGCCGAACCATATGGCTCGACCGAACCATTTGACTGGTTCGGCCGAACCATTTGACTGGTTCGGCCGAACCATTTGGTTCGGCCGAACCCATGGCTCGGCCGAACCAGTCACCGAGCCTAATAAAAAATCATATTTAAGGTGGTTCGGCCGAACCCCTTGAATATGACAAAACCAAAAAAAGTGCTTTCACTTTCACACTTTCACTGTGAATTACCAGTCAGTCACTGTCCCTGCGCGCGGCGAACATAATCCGAACGACGACCCAACAAAATTTCTCACCGGCGAAAGCAAATTTCAGGTCCTCTCTTCAAACTTCATCATTCCAATTCGCATATCGACCACTATTGAGCACGAGGTATTTAAAATTCCATTTTTTTTGAGTTCAAAATGCATGTATTTGTTTAATTTTGAAACCCTATATGCAATTTTTTTAAAATTTGTTGAATTCAAATTGCACTTGTTTGATTGTTTGAAAGTTTTTAAAGCATTTTTAATATAGTATTTTGCTTCCCCGTTTTGCATAATCCAAGGGTTTGAGTAAGGAAAAACGAGTTTCCTCTGAAAGTTAGTGCAAAAAAACATTATAATAGCTCTCAACATAGTTTAAAAAATGGAGATAAATACATTCCTAAAGACTAGAAATGTAGGGTTAAGCTCACAAAATAATTTTAAAACTACAAATTTAGGGTCAAACTTGTAGATGAAAATGAAAATTTCATACATGTAGGAGTGAACCGTGAAAGTCATAGCTTGATTTGTTAAGGTGTTATAATATTAAATCTTATAAAAAATCAAGAATCATATCATTGATTACGTACATTACAATAAAATATCTCCATATAACAAATGAAGCTAGTTCAATATCTTCATGTAGTGTGTACAAATTGAAATATAATTGACTAAAACTATAAGTTACTCTTATTGAACAATTTCCTCATGTAGTGTGTATAAATGGAACCATTGATTGAAAATATAAATCAAACCATCAAGAACAAAGACTTGATTGTGGCTTCATGCCCTCAATTAATATCATTTACAAAGTTTGGTCTTGGAAACCATAAAATTAACAATTACATTCTCTACCCTATTATTTGATGTATTATAATGCAATTTTCTATACTCCCAAGCAAATTCAATGGTCACAAGTTTGTAGAGACACTCTAGAAAAAGGTCTATCATGTGTTTAAAATACTATTCATATTGTAACACTAGAGATTCTAAGTAATATGAGAATGCCTGCATAATTTTATATAATGTATTTTCATCATCACTAACTATAGTAGACTAGTTTCTATCACTATTCAATTCATCTTCTTTCATTAGTCCATCATGACTTGATTATTCATCCTCCTTTATATTTAGAGAATAAGAACAATATATAGAACCACTACAAAATCTTCACACACATCACTAAAAGTTGATGTTTGGTATAAATGTATCCACATGCAAACAAGAGCCACCTTTGGACATTACTATTATCAAAAGGACAAACCTTATTAGAGCGAGTGCAAAAAGATGTGGGGCCAAAAAGTGGCCACCCCACCTTTTGGCCCCATCATATTAAGTATCAAGCATTAATGTTGAGGTACGCTATTCGAGGAAACTTGAATGATGAGTAAGTGAAGAGAGAGTGGGACTTTATTGTTCACAAAGTGGGAAGAAATAAAGGCAAAGGAAGTGGAAATGGGAAACATGTAGAGAATATGGCAAAAATGGTGGAAATCAAGGAAAGATTAAAAGGAAAAGAAAGAGGGAAAAGGGGAGGATAGAGGCAAAAGGAGGAAGAAGGTAGTGCAAATTATACATTTTTGAAGCTTGTGAAATTCGAGTATGTAAACCTTATTGTTTTTACTTGGTGGTAATGAGGTATGATTTTTTATGAAGGTTCTTTTTAGTATTTTTATATGTAATGTAAGAGAAAAATCTATTCTTGTATGAAATTCTAGAAATCATGTTAAAAAGCATTAGCTTGTAATTTCTACTATGTGAATGGAAATCTATTGCTCTACCTAGGACATTTAGAAGCTTGTGTTGCATTCATGAAGCCAAACATAGTAGATATTTTTTTTACTTTATGTGTGTTATTGGAGATAGGGTTTTAGTATATAGAACCATACAATAAAATGGGGTAATTCCTTGTTTGAACTAAAAACCCTACTATTTTTTAGTGAAGGGATAGCTAGCTATAACATTTTGACTTTCACTTGTGAGTCTAAACACCCATATGGGTTATTGTTGCTTTGTCTTACGGATTATGGTAGTAAATTCTTAAGATGTATGTAAATCTAGAAGACCAATGTTGAATCTTTATTTGTTGATAGGCTAAGTAGAGTTAGAACTAGTATGGTTTTATTACATGTATGCCATTCAACATTCATGCACATCATATATATGTGAGAGAGATAGTGATAAAGAGAGATAGAGATAAAGAGTAATATAGATAGATAGAATAAGCACAAACCATTTGCTATGAATATGCACAAAATATTTATATATTGATCTTGATAAGGTCATGAAGACATACATAATACATCATGAAAATATCATATACAGTGACATGAGGCCAACATTGTCTCTTAGACTACAAAATATCACCAATATATATTCATGAAAATAGTTATGAATGTGTCATAAAGATATAAAAGTGTTTATGTATGTGTAGCAAATGCTATTAATGAAACATTATGCCTCTCTTTGCTTGACTAGAAACTGAACTTCGATCCCTTGAATTAGTTATTATCTTGCATTGTGTTGATTGTGTGTGCCCCTAACAATTATGCAACTCAACCTACACACACAAACATATTATAAAATTAGAGATTATACCAAAATTTATAAATAAATAAAATATTGTTTTAAAATGATATTAAAATAATAAACACACTTACAACAAACTAATACTCAACATCATCAACAAAGGGTTGTCCTCAAAAGAGGATGCTTACAAAACAAAACCAAAATGTGTGTGTATCCATATATACATATATATACATGTATGCATACACATATACATATACATACATGTATATACGTATACATAAATATACATACACACATACATACATACATACATACATACATACATATGTGTGTGTATTTATGTATACGTATATATGTATACATATATATATATATATACATATAGAAAATAAATGTATGTATATACATATATACATGCATATATACATATGTATGTATACATGAATGTGTCTACATATCTACATATACATATATACATATATACATATATACATATTTAGATATGTGCATGTGTATGTATACATATGTAGATATATTCACATATACATGAATATGTATGTATAGTACATGAGTAATTTTTTTAATGAAAACCATGTTTAGGAATGAAAATATCCAATCCCTTATGCTTCTAAACTAAAGTTTGCAATGCTTATGGTTCTTTTGGCCTTATAGATTCTTGAATCATTTTATAATATAAAACCAAAATATAACCTACTTTGGCTCTAATAATTGTAAACCCTTTAGGAATTCTAAATTGTTGCATCTTGTCTTGATTTTCCCACCATTGTTATTCCTTTTGAAAATTTTACAAATTAGGCAAAGAATCCTTGCACTTATATAGAGGATCCTTATGTATGTTCTTAAAATTATTTAAGGTTAAATGACTTAATTAAAATAAAGGCATATACGGATCTCTTGCAATTGTAACCTCTTTACTAGTGTTCAAACATATTTGATACCTTAATTGCATGACATAGATGATGTTGCTTGATATTGCTTTATCCATGGATACCCAAATAAAATATGAGATACATCTAAAGAAGAAAGAATATGACATAGAATAAGAACTTCCCTCATCTTTTAGACCAAAAAATTAAGGTAAAATAATGTATCCTATAGTTTCAATCAACATATCATTAGTCAATTTTAAATAAACCCTCAAATATGCATATGCTTGTTGATAAAATGATGATAAAACAAAAATTATTCAATGCATACATTTTATTGGTGAGTAAGATCAATAAACACACCCTTACATGGTTCATGATCCACACAAAACCAAATGACCATTATAATTATTTGGTAATATCTCACAATGTGAAGAAGGTGTCAAAAAAATTAGCATACCTAAATCGTAAATTGACTTGTCATAAAGTGGGTGGGTAGCTTAGTGGTGGAGATTTGCATCCTAACTAGTTCATGGAAATTTCAACATGAGGAGAACTAATAGTAAAATAATAATATCTTTTGACAACATAGGCATCCAAGTACTCATTCCAAGATTGTTGAAGATACAACATTAATACATTAGGATTTCAATTAAATATCACACTTTCCTATAAAAAAATCCCAATTGATCTATCTTTTGGTAGTGCATTTAGTTTGATATATTTTTCTTCCCCATACTTACAAGATTCCTTTATTATCGAAGCTTATTTACTCTAGTATGTTATCCTTGGTTCTCATATGAACTATATATATATAATTCAATCAAGATCCTCTTATCATTACAAATTTAAACTTAGCTTATTTTTTCTCCCAATTTCTTCTTAATGAACATATGGTCTTTCTTCCTCTATTAGCCTACTCATGCACCATCACCAACCATGAATGAATCTCCATGAAGCTAAATACCCATTTGTACTTGGTTGGTGTAAGTTGGGATTAGTGTTCCATTCACTTAAAATCTTATCTTTAATGTTGTTTTTTTCTAAATTCTTTCTAAAGGGCATAAATTACAGTCTAGAGCTTTGATTTTAATATTTTCTTAAAATTAAAAATATTAATGAGCTTGATGCATTAAGCTAAAAAATATCAATTTGGACACCATTAAAACCCTCGAGAGACTCTCGCAAAGTGAAAATGAGCTCCAAAATTTTATAGTGTGATATGTGAGAAAAAATGAAAAGGTAAGCAATGGGCTCAAGATATTATTATAATAAAATTAAATAAGGAGATCGTGATGATTATTGTACTAGGAGTTACATTGGGAAGAGTGGAGCATCTTTTCATAATAGATGAGACTTATTGTAGTTGACATCTTCATCATAAAGCACTAGTATTGGGAGTGGTTACTATCAAGGTTATGGGATTTAAGGTCCTATATCATTAGTTCGTTTATATTTTGTGTACATGTTCCAATGCATAGTGGGGCATGGGTTCTTTTCTTGTGGACCATGATTTTTTTCCACTCATTACATAAATTAATTGATCATTTCTTGTTTCCCTTGCTCTATATATAATTTAATGTATGACATAAGGTTTAAATAGTGTTATGTAGAAATAGCCAAAACATTAGACTAAAGAAGATTGAGTGGATTGGATTGTTATAATCTTGTTATGAATATTAATAAAAGTTTCATATCTCTTTAGTAGTGGGATTTTTTGAAAGGGTTTCTCCATATTATAATTCTAGTGTTCATGAGGTTTGAATATTTATTTATTTTCTCCACTATTTCATTAATATTATTTGGTATATTGTATGTTTGATTAGACTTAAAGTGCCTCACCATTAGTTGATACTCCTACTATATATATTTACCTTGTTTGCAATAGTTTAGTCCATGTCAATAGTTGATTTGCACCCTTAATAACTTGGTGGGAATATCAAGTATTTTTTATTAAATATAATCAATAATCATTGTAAAAGAAATTTTAAATCAACTATTAGTCTAGAATGATTATTTGAGTGTTAGATAAACCATTTAAATTTAACCTTCATAGTATTACTCTAAATATGTAGTTTTACCAACAAAATGAATGATATTTATGTCTATTACATGACAATTACAAAATCATGACTATAATTCTTTAAATTATACTCATAATCTAATTTAATACTCATAAGATATTAAATCATTGTTTTTCTCAAGAGACGTGTAATTAAATATCAAGAATATTCTTTAGTTTATTAGTCCACAAAATAATTTTAATATAGTCCATAACATTCAATTTTAAAATTCATAGAGTTGTTGGTCTTAGGTTTTTGGCATGATTAGACTTGTCCATCATCAAATACTAGATATGTTATGAGACACAGGATTGGACCTAGTATTTATGAAATCATATCAAACATTGGCTAGACATAACACAATTTGAGATGTATATGAAATTTTGTAATGCATATCCTCATATAAAGATTGGGCAAACAATGTTTCAAAGGTTAAAGCCATATTATGTGAAGATAAACAAGTTTTTTGAAACTTGTTGTTGTCGCTATCATATTGAATTTGATCTCTACTATCAAGTGTTTCAAAAGATGAGAGAAGAAATATGTGGGTAAACAGGCAAGTTTGTTCATAAAGTCTATATTATGTGATCATGAAAATGGACCTCAAATAAATTGCATAAAAGGAATTTGTGAGACATGTGGAAATTTGGCTAAATTTCCTTCAAGAATTGAGGATACTGGCCCAACAAAGATAGTAAATTGTAAGAGGCAAGTATTATTTTTAGAGAGTTTATTTGTTTCAATTTCTCATAGATTGTTATTTGGATTCACTTTGATGTAATGTTTCATTGATCAAGTGTGGTTTATTAGTTATTCATATATTTTACTAACACAAGTACAAGTTGCAAACAAATTTTGGCAAAGAATCCACAAGGTTGATCTATGTAGAAGAGGAGATTCCCATTGGAAAATTTATGGAAGATTTTCGAAATTTGATACGACCATACATAC